>JANHGL010013661.1:0-208949 GCA_024611195.1 Ceyx melanurus
TATATATATGTATATGTATATATATATATATGTAGGTTTTGTACAATATATACCCATTCATTTTGGGGATAGAAATAATATTTAGCTTCAAGAGATTTTCTTTCATGCCAGATGTGAAGACAATAATCATGGCCATTCTCAGCCTTGGTTGCACTAGTAGATTCGTGTCCCTGCTGGTGCTAGCTGGTGCTCACTGGACTGTACTTGCTGTTTCTACAGCCACATGCCCAAGTCTTTCTCCTTCTTAGTCCTCTCTTCACAGCAAAATCCTCATAGTTCTTAAATGCCTGATGCTCAGCTTTGACCTTGTAGTTCTCATGTGATACTCCATTCCTCCCTTGTGCATTGATCAGGTCTCCTAACCTGCTATCATCAGCTAATGATTTTTCATTAGCACTCTTACTGGTATCCTGACTCGTGAATAAATATATTAAATAAAGAAAAAACTCAGGGCTGTTCTTGAGAAAGTGTTCTAGTTCCTTCTCTTCACCTTGACTTTTCCTAGCCTCTTTTCCCTATATTAGTTTCTTGCTTTTAATTAATGTTATCCATGTAGCATCATGTTGACAGAGGTGCAAACTTGATTCCCCTCTACCAGCAGAAAGTCCTGCTCCCTGGGGGGAAGCCAGAATTTAGATTCTTTTGCTTTGAAGGTTTCTGTGAGAGAGGTGGCTTGATCCACACTGCCTGCCAAGATGGAAGGAGGGGTGATGCTCTTACCTTCACTGTTTTGTGAAATATATATATTTATATATATACACATCATGTTGAAGGAATTATTTTCAAAACATAACTGGTTGCTTTGATTTTCAGCTTGGCAAGTGAAACCAGATAAATCAGTTCTGGGCTGGTTCCCAGTGATCTCACTAACACAACTGTTTGGTCACAAATGTTACAGCAGAACATTGTAATGGTTCAAGTGTTCTTTTTTAGCTTAGAAGAGCTTCATGGAAAATTGTTGAAGTAAAAGTATGTGATTTGGTCTAGAAAGTTGTGGTCTTGTTTCTTTACCCATCTTACTGTTTGAAAATTGTGGGGAGGGTGTCAGTTAGGGGGCATTTCTTGCAGTCCTGTTGTGCTAAGTCACAGTGGTGCAGCAGCAGCAGCCTGTGGGGCTGTTTGTGGGGATGGGGTGTCTGGAGCTGTCCCCAGCAAACTCTCAGTTCATCAATGGACACAAAACTTCTCAGTAAAGGAAATATTCTACTGCCTAGCTTGGATTTTATGTAGTTTACAAGGTATACAGGGAGTAGCAAGAAAAAAAAGGAACTGGAGATCTTGGCAAAGTAAAAATAGATGATAGAATGAGTTCAAATGACATTTTACCAGAAGAAAATTAATTGAGTTTGTCCCTTTAACTCACAAAACCCAGCCAGTGCCAAGCTAGATTTTGCTGTAGCTTGTGTTAGTGAGTAAGGAGGTATAAAATGTGGGTTTCTACTTTTAGAAATCACTCTGAGAGCTGTGTTAAATAACAGGATCATTTCTCTATTGACCTGGGCTGTGGTAATATTCATTAAAGTTTATTTGTGTCCTCCCAGCAACTACAGTGAGAGGAAACTGCTGCTGTTGCCCATAAACATGTATTTAAGTGGGGTGAAGTGAGAATGCCATCGGCTTCTGCTGCTGCTCCCATTCTCCTCACCCTGGCAGCCTGGTGGCAGGTTTCAATGGGAACCTGCTTGAAGCAAGGAAGGCACCACCCAACCCTTCCCTGCTGCCTGACAACAGCTGGTTTGATTAATGCAGTGCCCAGGCCTTGTGGAGCTGCTGCCCTGGGGAAGGGCCTCTCTGCCAGGCTGCAGGGCAGCTGTGCAGCAGTGGCAAAATGTGCCCCTTTGTGACCTGTGGAGTGATGGGGGTTTGTGTGTCCTGCTGTCCTTGCTGCTTTGCCTTCATGGGGAGCAGGAGTGGGAAGTAGAGACCTGGGCTGGCAGCCACTCTGCTCTCCAGTCTGTGCCTGTCCATGGATGTGAGATGGGCTTTTGGAAATATATTTTTTTTACCAAGCTGCCTTTGTGTGAACTAATGAATTTCTGCACGTTCAGAGTTGGATTTCATGTGTTGACAGAGGTGAAGGTTGTCTGAGCTGCCTCAAATAGCACAGGTCTGTTAATCAAGATAAAAACATTATTTTTATTTATTTTTTTTTTTCTCCACTTGAGACATCTAGTGGCACTTCCAAGCAATCTGCACCAGTGATATTTTGATGACTGCATGGTGGTTTGGGAGATATCCTGGGATCTGGAAGGTGGTTGGTGGAAAACCTTCATTCCACCTTCCATAAATTCTCTCTCTCACCTTTAATAGTTAGTGAATCTTGCCTTGATCAGATAACCCAGCCATCTGTTGCTGGATACTCCAATCCTCACTTCATCCATCTGAAAATGAGAGACTGTCTGGGCAGTGCATGGTGGCTTAGCCAAGAGCCCTTCATGCTTCTATCAATTTACTGGGTAAAAGGCATGAAAATTGGGGAAAAAAACTCTTATCGGTTATTACTTAAGAACATATTTCCAGGTCAGTTAGAAAAATATATGATTTTTTAAATTCCTAATATCTTTTTCCATCCTTTTCAGAAATGCATGAAGGAGATAAACTGAATGGAGTGTCCACAGTGTTATCCAAGCTGTTTAGGTTAGTAACAACTGTGTGAGCTTTCTTTTAATGACAGTGGAGTAAAGTGACTGAAAAGTCATCATTATTCTCCTGGGACATCTGATTTCTTTTATCTCTGTGTTTGTGGACTAGATTAAATAGCAAACCAACAGATCCAAAGAAAAAAAATAAAATAACTGACCTCCCACCTTGCTCCTAATACTCCATAATATGGCAGATATTTAGGAAATCCTGCTGTCAGTTATCATTCACTTGGACAGAAGAATTAGGATGTTATTTCCAATTACAAATTACCTTCCTGTGGGGGGTTGACCCTGGCTGTGTGCCAGCTGCCCATCGAAGCTGCTCTGTCACTCCCTCCTCAGCTGGACAGGGGAGAGAAAATACAAGGAAAGGCTCAAATGTTGCTATCAGGACAGGGAGAGATCACTCAGCAATTACTGTCACAGACAAACCAGACTTGACTTGGGGAAATTAAATTTATTAGCAATCAACTCAAGGCAGGATAAGGAGAAATAAAACTAAATCTTAAAACATTTTCCCCCATCCCTCCCTTCTTCCTGGCTTTTCTCTATTTTCCCTACCTCAGTGGGGAGGGATGGGGAATGGGGGCTGTGGTCAGTTCATCACCTCATCTGCTGCTGCTTCCTCCTCACACTCTTCCTCTGCTCCACAAACTGCTCCAGTGAAGTCCTTTCCCTGGGGTGCAATCCCTCAGGCACAGACTGCTCCTGTGGGGGACTCCCATGTCATCCCAAGTCTTGCCAGCTATCCTGCTCCAGCATGGACTCCTTTCTCCAGCTGCTACCAACACCTTGCTCTAGTGGGAGCTCTCCGTGAGGTCACTGCCTCCCTTCAGACATCCACCTGCTCTGGGGTGGGGTCCTTCATGAGCTGCAGGTGAGTTCTGCTCCACTGTGAATCTCCATGGGCTGCAGATGAGATCTGTTCCACTATGGACCTTCATGAGCTGCAGGCAGGTGAGTTCTGCTCCACTGTGGACCTCCATGAGCTGCAGGTGAGATCTGCTCCACTGTGGACCTCCATGGGCTGCAGGGGCACGGGCTGCCTCATCATGGTCTTCACCAGAGGCTGCAGGGGAATTTCTGCTCTGGTGCCTGAAGCACTTGCTCCTCCTCCAGGGGTTGCTCCTCTCTCTTGGCTGCAGATGTACAGGTTGGGTTTTTTCCCCATCTCTTCTTAAATATGTTGTCACAAAAGGACTCCTGTCCTTGCTGGTGGGGCTCAGCCTGGGCCAGCAGCACATCACTTTTGGAGCTGTCTGGCATTGACTCTGTTGGATAGGGGTGAAGCTACTGGCACTTTCTCACAGAAGTCACCCCTCCACACCCCAGCCTTGCCACAAAAACATAATATACTTCCTTACTTAAACAGTGGTTGGGAGTTAATATATTTTTTTTCACTGAGATCCTACAGTGTAAATATTAATGAAAGGTTTTTCTGAATTGCCCTCTTGGGCTGCTCAAACTGTCATAATTTGAAGACAGTTTTGAAAGATGCCAGTGAAAAGCTGGTTTTCTTATTTTGATTATTGGAAACAACATCAAAGAAATCAAAGGCACACCAATAGAAAGTAAACTGAAAACAGTAATGAAAATTTGTGATGGATCACTTGAAAAGGCCAACCTTATTTTCACCTCCCCAGCTGGAGGGACAGGACTGGAAGATGCTCAGCAGGTAGAAAACATCCACGTTGGTTTAGTGTGTCAGAAATATTTCTGCTGCCTAAAGTGTCAGCAATCACAGAGAAAATCAGCTGGTAATTCAGGACTGGCTGATGTATAAAGAGGACAGGAGTGCTTTTTGTTTGTTTTTTAAAATAACTATTAACAGTGAGGGGAGCAGTAAAGGGAGTGAATCTATTCAAGTACAACTAGAGGTCTATCAAATTAAGTAATCAGACAGGCAAAGGCTTTTGTGGGGTGTCAGAGTGCATCAAAGAATAGCAGTAAACATGTTTTGCAGGGTGTGTGTCAGGGGGTAGTGAAATGCCCTTGTCTGGCTGCTGGGTGCCCACCCAACCCTGTGCTCTCCCCCTCAACAGCCCAAGGGGAGAAAAAAAGATCAGAAAAGGTAGGGAGAGTGCTTACCCATTGCTATCCTGGGCAAAACAGGACTGACCTGGGGCAAATTAATTTATTGCCAATTAAAACAGGCTTAGAGGGTGAGAAATGCAAGTGAAAACTAGAGCAGCTTCCTCTCAGCCCGCACCTCATCCCGGTCTTGACTTCACTCCTGACCCCTCTGCCTCCCCCGGCCCCGGAGAGGATGAGGGGGGCTCTCCTCTGTCCATGACGGCTTTTCTTGGCCGACTCTTCCCCTCACACGTTCCTCTGCTCCACGGGCTCTCCTCAGCTGCGGCTCCTCTCGGGAAACCAGCCCCCCGGGTCCCTCCAGACCCGCTTGGAGCGGCTCCTTCTCCCGCCGAGCCCTCGGGGTCGGGCTGTGAGAACCGCGCTCACGCTTCAAATGAATCCTGAGGCAAAACCCGTGGAACAAAGAATTTCAGCAACCGCTCCGCGCAGGCTGCTCCAATCCTCGCCCCTCTTCGCGCCCTTGGTCGGGACACAAGCACAGTTTCCGACCCGAGGAGAAAGGTCCCAGGTGCGCTCCGTCCCGAAACTCAGAGACCGCTCGTCCGCCTGTTGCCACACCCAGCCAGCTGAAGCAAATTCAATCACGCTATTTATCCCAGGGCTCTGTGCGTCTCACCTTTTCCCCTCACCTCTGACCGCCGGCTCCGCTTTGCCCTGTCCCGGGCTCGCTTTCCCGAGGCGCAGCCCGGCTGCGGGGCTGGGCTCTGCCCTGCGCTGGGGCGGCGGGAACGGCGCGAGGCAGCCCCTCAGCGCTGCCCTCAGAGCCCCTCGCTGTGCACACCCCGCGCAGGTAGGAAAACGCACCCTCATTGACTTAAAAAATCGCGTGTAATGGCTGTGGTACAGGCTCAGTGATGGTCCTGGATGGCTCCTCGCAGATGCTTCTCTGGAGTTTTGCATTTCAGGCACCATGCCTGTCCCTGGTAGGGCCAGAGCCTGGGGTTACCTGCTGCGTGTTCAGCTCCACAGACATATAGGTGTGTGTAGGATGTCCCCTAAAACCTCTCTGCGTTGCCTTTTTAGAGGATAGGGGTAAGAAATTAGGTCTGTGGTAGTGGTGGGATCCATTTCACCTATTTTTTTACCTGTTTAATGCACAGAGCTCCTCCCACCCCCATCTCTGGGTTACATGGAGAGGGACAGGCCCCTCTGGTGTGCAGTTTGTCTGACCCTTTTCAGATGCTTTATGGTAAAATTAATCCCATTTGAAAGTTATTTTAGTGCTTTGTTGTCAGTCTGATGAACTGGTCAGCTGCTTTTCCATGGAAAGCAATTTTTTTAAAAGTCACATTTTGGGGTTTTTTTTGGCAAAGCAAAATGTCACCGCTGATTTGATTGCTGCTGAGAGGGAAAGAAAAAAAGGGAAAACCTCAGAAGAAGAGGCTGATTTCAAATACTTTGAAAAAGAAACAACTTTGAAAGGTCACTTGGTATGAAACTTCAATTTTAGTAACCTAGGTTATGACATAAGTACTAGTCTGGTGCCCATTTTGGTTCCCTTCTGATGGGGAATCTCATGTTTGGAGATGGTTAGATGTGTAATGTACAATATAGCAGAAAGCTGCTGGAGGCTTTTGGTGAAAGCCCAGCAAGGCAGACCCCTTGACTTTGCAGCTTTCCTCCTTGCTTGCTGTGTTCTTTGTAACATTTGTGAATGCAGATTTTACACCACTGGTTTGTTCTGTCTGAACTGGTGAGGTGTTAGAGCAGATGAGCCTCCCTTGGTGCGTTGTGTTTATTGTCTTCAAAGTGGTGCTTGATTGTGATAGAATCAGAACACAGGCAAGGTAGGAATTTAAAAAAGAACCTGCTTTGATTACTTGCAAATGAACAAAATGTAGCAGAGACTTAGACACATCAAGAGTATGTTTTAGAGGAGCTGCTGGGTGACAGAGCTCCATGGCTCAGTGTTTGAGTCAGGCAGCTGAAGCCCCTTGTAACAACACAGGAATACCTATGTGGAATATACCTACAGTTTTGTTGTCCTCCAGATCTTCTCATCACTGTGTTGCATGAGCCAGATGAATTGTATTTTATTTTTTCAGAGATGTTAACCATTTAAAGATATTTAATTTGTCCATGCCAATGTCATGACAACAGGTACATGCTGTTTCCTAGATGTGCACTGGGAGCCCAAGTGTTTGCACAAATGTAACTCAAAGGGGTGAGCACACCCCTGCTCACACACAGCTCTCAATATTCAACCATCTCTGTTGCTTTCAGTGCAAACAGAATAATTCATTTTTACTATTTGAGAGGGGGGTGGTACATTTTTCCCATTTATTCCTTGAATTTAAATGACTTCTATTTGAAAGTTGCAAGTGCTTTTCTGCTGGCATGGGTAGCAGGGAAGATAGCCTGTCGTGGCATTTCTAGTTCTTTGACATGGCAAGCTCTCAGAGTATTTATGCGTGGTGTTCTGATCCCCTGGGGAAGCATTCAGATTTACAGTTTTAAACCACCGCTCATCCACATTTTGGCATTCAGTCAAACAGAAATTTGTCATAGTTTATAATGCTTGTTAACGAGGAACATCAAAAATTAATGCTCATTAGGCTGCTCATTAATATGCATGGTAGTCACAGTTTTGACTTAATTAAGTGAAGCACCACTTCATAGTGGTACCATGTCACTGCAGTAGAGAAAAGTTCAAAACTGAGTTGCAGCAAAAAGGATGGAGCAACATTCCCTTTGGACAACGTTACCCAGGGTTTTGTGGTGGGGTGTTGCTCATCTGCTCTCCAGCTTCCTGACAGAGAACAAGAGCAGCTGCTGTAGAGCTGACATTGATATTTGTTATTCAGTGTTGTTGCTACTTGTGTTCCTCAGAGTGTTTTGAATACAGTGCAGGATGCAGAAGTAGTTACTAGATAGATTTGTTGGTGTATGTGCCTGCCCTTACAGAGCTTTGATAAAGATTATTTCTGGGGAGGCCATGGCAGTTTCTCTTCTTTACAAAGGTCCCTGAAATGCATAACACAGGTTTAAATCAGTGCTGTCAGAAGTATAGTTGTGAATATTGATCTGGCTGGCACACGTAAGGAAATGTGCACTGAGCAGCTGCTGGGAGTCCTGCCTGACTCTCCTGAGCTCAGCTGGGTGTATCAGTTTGGAACAGGCTGTGTGGAGTCTGCTGGGCACCTGCTCAGCTCTGCTGCCTGAGCAGAGTGGGGTCAACACATCTAAATGCAGTTCAGGCCGTGGCAGGACTTCTGCTTCCTTGGAGTATTAATTAATTAAACAACTTCCATTAATGCCTTGCCACTCAAGCCATGGGAAATTCAAGAGTAATTAAAAAGAAAAGAAAAAAAGCAAACGTCCATTTGGAGATGTGAACTTGTCAGGAAGGTTTAGCACTCGCCTGGCACAGCAGCTGAGTTTCCTGGCTGCGTGTCCCCTTCCCTGCCTGCCCACCCCCTGTGGCCTGTCTCCTGCCATGGAAGCACCTGGCTAGGAAATGCCCTTGGCTCTTGCCAGCTCTCTGGGGACAGGTATTGATGCCCAGAGCAGGGTACCCTGCTACAGAAGGAGAGTCAGGGTGTGAGCTGGCAAGATGTGAGGAACACATAAAATTGGTACTGAGGCAGAACTGAGAGTGACACTTGTGCACAAAGGACCAGTTTGGACAAAGAGATCCAGAATTATTGGGCAGAGCTCTGGAGTGGCAGAGAGCACCCCACCAGAACAAGGTCCAGAACAGGTTTCTCATTCCATTAAGAAACGCCCAGTCTGGTGACAGCAGCTGGATAGACAACAGGCTCTGATTTGTCTTGTTCCCCTATTCAACTTTGTTGTCTCATATTCCTTAACTCAAAGCTCATTTAACCCTCTGTCTGCTGTAGCCTTGGTCTCTACTTTTCATGTGCTTTAGAATTGAGGCTGTTGGTGAGGCAGAACTGGTGTGTCTATGTGAACAGGGCACCAGTTTATGCAGGATGCTGTGGGCATCATTTGTTGATACAGTTCTTACTGGTTTCAGTGGGGCTTGGAAAAGGTGTGTATCCAAATCACACCTCATGAGTCTTCATGGGAACGGTTCAATGGTGTCAATTGTTGCTGCAGCATTTAATTGCAAAACTGTCTTAGTTTTTTTTAAGCTGTTAGGAGCCAAAAGTTCAAGGCAAATTGTACAACTGGATATGGCTCTCTTCTTGTTTTAGCCCCTCAGGGGACTGACTTTTTACAGCCTGAGGCACCAGGCAGTTCTGAGTGAGTGTGAAATGCCTTCTTGTTCCAACAGAATTTTTCTTGGCAGTGTTTCATACTTGTTTTGCCCATAGGGTGTTTATTATATAACAGACAGGACTACAAGGAATTACTACTGACATGCAAGGAACTGTTTCTAAGTTATGCTCGTACTGAATCAGGTCAAGAAGAGGAGGGCTTTCCAAACCCTGTGGAGTCCCAGGGCCATACTGCTGGGCAAAGAGGAAGATGTGATGATGGGTATTTAGATGGGCTGGATTCAAGCCACAGCTTCCCTTTTGGGACTTCTCAGGTTCTGGAGTGTGTCTGGTGGCTGAAGGGCCACACACAGACAGAGACAGGTCACCTACTTGTGCATCAGAGCATAACATGATAGCACACAGTCATGGTCTACCAAATAGCAGGAAAAACACTGGCCAAACAAGATGTGCCTAAGCCTGAACGCCTGTGAGTGTGGGTCACCACAGACCTAGCTGCTTTCCTGGGACTCCCTGGCTTTTTCTTGGACATTGCTTCATTGCCTTTGTAATTGGATTCAAAGACAAAAGGTGCTTTTCATACCAAGCCACTTTAGGTGATAAACAGGCTGAGCGAGGAGCAGAGGCTGTCTCTGCATTTTCAGAGCACATCAGCACGAAGTTATTTAGCACAGGGGATTGTGTGATTTTGATTCACTGAGAGAGCTCATGAGGTTCTCAAGCTCTGATTCTACCAGTGCAGTGCACTGGCCCATTTTTAATAGTCAGGACTATAATAAAACAACATGTATGCAGGCACACTAATTAATTCAGGCTTTGACACTGGGATATTCTCCTTCTTTATTCCTCCAGGTACTTTCACTTGCTTCTGAATTCCCTTTCATTGCATTTCAGAAAGGGATTAAACAACACTGGCATTAAGGTGCTGGTGGAAATTACATGTTCTGCAGAAGCTATGGAAAGGCTGGCTAGAAAATACAGCTTAAAATGGCCCTACGATCCCAGGGGAACAAAAAGTAGAATTTGATCTTTCAAGCAGAGGTGATCAAATACCCCCTACTATCTGGCCAACTGCAAAGCCAGCAAGCCTCATGGCTCAGGTGAAAATAGAGGATAGATTATAATTTCCACATGGAGTGCACACATCCTATGAAGTTCTGGAATACATGTGATCTGTAGAATTCACTGCTTTTCATTTTTCTGTCTGTCCTTTAAACTAAAATCAGTCAGTTTCAAAGGAAGAGAGGTGGTGGGGGAGTCAGGTGGCCTGAATGCTTCCAAGCAGGAACAGTGTTCTTGCAGAAAGAACAAGTGTGGATAGGAGGTGGCTGAAGAGGTGGTGTCTTTTGCATGCATTGACCTTGATGAGCATGGCCTTCCTACAGCAGGGTCCTTTCAGTATCACACAGCTCACTTTCTGTTTGTGAGCAAGTGGTGATGTGCGAGTCCACCTGGAAAATGCTGCAATTCTTGAAGGTTTGGTCCCTTTATTAGAACAAACACAGAACAAGACATTCTCTAGGCAACATTTTTTTCCCTCTTGTTTTTCCATCTCAAAGTAACAACTGAGGAAAGAGGGATGCAGAGAACTCTGAGTAGGACTGTAGGTCATATCTTGCCCACATCTGGCTGTACCAGGGAGTGTGGCCACTCCTCACTGCCAGGTCTCCTTCCTAGTTCAGCAGCTTTGTGCCCCACTGGCCAGCTCTCTGATGGTGGATCCCAATGGAGAAGAGTAACCACAGAGCTCTAGTAGCTGATGCTTCCAGCTGGTCACCAGGATGCTACCTGTTTTTAGTCCTTTGCAGGGGGTGTGGTACAGACATAAAACTCCATGGGTGTGCCATAGGGCTCAGGGCATGGAGACTCCTATGGTAACAGGGAAAAGCTGAGACATCTAGAAGAAAGAGCTGGAAATTTGATATTTTTGCAGTTTCCTGAAAAAACTCCTGTCCTCAAACCAATATGACCTTAGTGGTATAGGCTGGAGTAAATAACTCTCCTTCCTGACCAGTGTTTCCAAATTGATGCAGTCCTGGTGGGTCAGAAGCAGTAATATTTTCACCTCCTTGTTTCAATTGGATTAATTTTTTTCAGAAGAACTTGTCATTCAATAGGTATTTGTGATGATTTCCATTCTGACCTCTAGTTGTGACACCTCAGCATCCCCTGTAAGGGAACTGGGCATCCCCTCAGGAGCTCCATTTATTGGCACAGAACAAGGAATTTCATGACCATGGGGTTGACACAATTTATGCTGGCAGCTGAGATGTGGAGATTTGCAGTTTACTGGAAACTGGAATTGCTCCTTTGCATGATTTTCACGGCTCTTCAGGTTCAGATGGAAGATATGTGGCCATTACCACCTCCTCTCAATCCACCCCAGCACAAAAGTGCTAAGAGCAGACATCTGAGTTCTTTGTTTTTCTGCCAATAGAAGGAAACTCTTATTAGTTTTCCTCCCGGTGAAGGCATATGCAGCAGCTTTGCATGCAAACAGCAATTACTGGCAGGATAAAGGACTTTACTATTGATTTTAAGTCAGGGAATTTTCTCTGGCTGAGTACTTGTAGGATTTTCTGAATACAATAATATATAAGGAATGACATCAGCTCCTGACATCTGATGCTGTCAATTCCATTTCAGCCCCTTTTCATTAAATGTGAGCTCTCTAACAGGGTTTTTCTTCAGCTAAGAAAGCAAAGGTGTAGTGGTAAAGAGTACAGAGGTAGCAAAAGAAGGAAGATTTATATTTTCTTGAAACCATATCACCTGCTTGTGGTATCAGGTTGAAGAAGTCAGGCTTTTTAAAGCCCTGAACCATGAAAATAATTCTCAAAATACTCCTGAGTGTTGGTCTGTAAATGTTTGTGTCTATATCTGTGTGTTTCCTGGTTTGTTTTTACATCTTTTTAAAATCCTGGTTTATGTTAGTCCTTTGCCTGCCTCCAGAGATCTTTACTCAGCTGAGCTTGTCAAAATGTCTCCTACAGGTTTTCCAATTTCTGTCTCTATTTCCATTAGCACTTTTGGATGAGTGTCACCTGGACTTGGTGCCTTGTCAATTGGAAGAATCTCTGACCTTTTAATAACCGCTTTGAACTGTTGGCTGCACTGGTGATATGCTGAACAGGGGAGTCAGTGGATACTCACTTTACATCCGCCTGCCACTTTTATTTAGGGAAGCAGGTATTGATACAGCCCCTGGGAAATTCGGGGAAAGGAAATTCTTCTGATGAAGTTAACAGACAATTTGATGTCAGTGCTGATGTATACAGATGTAGCTGAAAGAGGAGATGTGTGGATTAATTAATTAGAAAATGGTTGCTACTTGTGACTACCCAAGGGTATCCCTATGTGCTCAGCATATAGAAATAGCAATTCAGAGGAGCCATGGTTCCTTATTAGTAAACCAGCACTTTTGGCACTAAAATTCTGTCATTGGAGAATCCTGTCTAAAGAGATCAGCAAGTTGAATGACAGGATACGGCATCTCTCCTGAGAATGAACAGCAGGGACAGATAAGCAATTTATTCTCCACTCAGCACCTGCAGGCTGATGGGTTGCTGCCCAATTTCTAAAGCCATTGCTGTTAAAAACCCAACACTTGCCAACAATTATTATATAATGCCCTCTAAGCTACTTCACATCTTTCTCTTTCCATGTGTCTGCCTACATTAGCACATGGATGCATTTCTTTCCTACTGATCTGCTGCCTAAATGTAAAGTGCAGCCTGGTTTTGTCGGTTTTCCAAGTGTTGATGGAGCAGGCCAGGTGGTGATCACCATTTTTAAGACACAACTTCCATAACAGGGAGAATGGTTTTGTAATACTTGGCAAAAGCTGACTTTACAAACTTTTGTCTGTCTAAAGCCTTACAGTTCTTGAACTGTCTCACCTCTGACATTCCACAACTGTTGCTTAGTGAGGAGGGCAAGGTAATTTCTAAAAATACCAAATGTAGATAAAGGCCACAGAGCTCCAGTGTTGACCTATTAGCATGTTTGCTTTTGGGTTGTTTTGTTTGTTTTTTTTTAAAGGGGAAAAATAAAAAGCATTCCTCTTCACTAGTGTTCTACCTTGAGAGGTTTAGCTGAAGTTAGCTACCCTGTGTTACTGCACCTGTCTAACATCAAGGGAAGCTAAAAAGCTGTCAGGTGACATCTGATAACATTGTAAATTGCCCATTAGCTTAAAGTACTGCAGCTGTAGTCCTTGCATGGAGGAGCAGGTGGAGGTCCTCAGTCAAATTCCATCCTAACTTCAGGCAGCTCATTTACTCTCCAACGGTCCTTTCTACACTAAAACTTCTGACTTCTGGTGAAGCTAATGAATTTCACAAAGGTAAGGGGCTGATAGTATTTGTTTCAGTGTGTTTATATGTGTCTGGGTAAACTTTGTGATAGTATGAAACATGGAGAATTGTTAGATTTCATTACTTTGCAGGGAAGCTCTTCCTTTGTCTCTTCCTTTCCCTCCCCTTTCCCATAAGAGTATTACACTTTGTGTTTTAGCTTTACACAGACCTGCTGCCTTCTGAGGTTTCCTTGGTCTCTTCTGCCTCCTTTGTCAAGAGATGTGCCACAACACAGGATTGTTGAGAGCCATTATCACTTGTCATACGTTGAGTTGCACTAAAAGGTTTAGGATAACATGGATTTCTCAGGGCTGTGGGTCTCCCCAGGCAGTCACCCAGGAGAGGGGCTTGTTTATCTGCATAATGCATCATGTTAAAAAATGTTTTAGGCTTTTGGTGCAAACAACACTTAGGAGTGACCCTTGTGTCAATTTCTTGGCTTTCTTATTTGAAAAGAAGTTGGAGAAAGCACACAAGAACAGAAGACTCCAGCACTAAGCTACTTTTTCATTAGAAGATGTTTTTAAAAATATTTTTAAGCATCTTTATTTCTAATAAATCTTCTGTGATGTCAGCATAGCTTCTGGTTTATGCAGCAGGTGGATCTGTTATCCCCAGCAAAGGATGTGGCTCTCCTGGTAGTGACTATTTGGTGCAGTGTGGCTGCCTTTCATCTGAGCAACCTCATTGATTCTTGCAGCAACTGGGGGGAATGGGAGAGAGGCACAGGTTATTTCTGTGCTCCTTTCCAGTGGGCTGGCAGCCTTGCTTTTGCAGATTACATCTCTGGAGAGGCTCTTCTAACCTTACTGGTGAGAGGATAGATATTAAGGCAGATTTTTGCCTTTGGGGGAACAGTGGGTTCAGAAGTCAGTGAGAAATCACAGATCAGATGTTCCTTTTTTTTTTTTTTTTCCCTTTTTCTTTCTTGAAACTGAAACCCACTTGAACTGGGTTTATTCCATGTGGTTCCTTTCAGTTCAGAAAGGTTATTCCTGGCTGATGGCAAAGTACTCAAGCAAAGAGCTTGATTCACATAACATGTGTGGGGCAGGAGTTGTGGATGGTCAGTTGGCAGTATACTTATAGTTGGAATTTGATCTTAGGCTTGGGTTGTATTTTACAAAGCTGATAGATGCATCCACAGAACACACTGTCCTATGGCAGCTCTGCATTAAGGAATAGGTAAAATGCTACTGAGCAGCTGAATTAAAGGGAGTTTTTATTTCTGAATTAAGTTCAGAAGAGTAATTGAGATTTTCAGGCACACAGGAGGTTTGCCTTTCATTCATTTTGATGGAACATGTGTATCTAAATCCCTTTGAGTAGCTCAGCCTCATTTCTGCAACCCATGTACTCTGGCAGCTCCCACTGACTTGAAAGAAAGATCATCAGTGCAAGAAGATGGGGTTGGCTCTAGGTTAGGCTCAAAGAAACTGGGAAACTACACCGTACAGCACAGAAAATATATTAAATTATAGTAAATAATAGATGATTGTTATGATGGATGGCTATCTAGGTATAGACAAAAGGAGTCTTAGTGTATTACTTTTTTTTTTTTAACAAAATGAAAACTGTGGCCTGCTTCTTTCTTCCACTGCCTCTCCCCCCTCTCAAATTTATGGTGCTCAGATTCTGAAGAAATGCTTTTAAAGCAACACTCCTATTGTAGATTGGTCATTTGCTCCGAGTCTTCTACAGGATTCAGTATTGCTCATGTATTATATCAGGATTTTAACATACCTTTAGTCAGATAATATATGTTATTTATTCTTTCAGGGAGTGTGTTTTTTGTTTGTAACATCTATTGATTATTTATGTAGGCAAAAAGCATCTGGGAAGGATTTGATGCTGTTTGGCCTAGACAACCTGCAGTTTTAGAGAACTAGTTGCAATGCTCAGATCTGAAGGCAAGCATCATCCACATCAAACCCTGGCTGAAGCACACGTGTCTAATTAAACAGCATAGTGAGCTTTGGCATGTGTCTGCAGCTGAAACTGTTTCTTAGAGAGACTTATACCCTGAATTTATCTTTATTAAGGCCTTGTCCAAATGATAAATATATGCTGCCTGCTTGGTATCTGCCACTTGGAAATAAATCACTTTAGGATTGATTTGCTAACAGCTTTCTTCACTCTGTGTCCTGCTGCCCAGGAGGACATGTTGGAGGTCTTCACAGAAGCACACAAATATGTTGGGCTGCTGAGAGAAGAAAGCTACCAACAGTGTGACAGAGCACTGTGTAGTCACTGGCAAAGATGTCATCCTGGCTGTCGCTGTTTAAAACTTGCAGAGTGCCCACATTACTAGAATTTTCTTGGTGTCCACTGGCATCCTTGTCTCAAGCTTGTTCTTGAGTGCAGCTCTGGAATCGGGATAGCTCCACTTCCTACCTTTCTGCTTCCTACATTATACATTGCATAGGCAGGGGAGCCCTGTTCTGCAGTCTTAGTTGTGATAAACCACTGTGCTCTGAAACAGGAGAGTCTGGAACCAGGACTGCTTGCTGGTTTGGGAGCTGCTTACACAAAAGGCTTTGCACTGTGAAGCTAGGCAGAGATGCTTTTGTGAAGGGTGGAGTAGAAGCCAAAATACTCAATGCTTCCAAACATTAGTTTTGCTGTTTGCTCCTCAACTCAGATTCATCTTTATTGCTGCAGCTCATCTATTCCAGATGCAGAAAGGCAGACAGGGAAAGATGCAGCTGCAGCAACTGTGTATGGAAGTGGCTGGTGCAGCAGGGCTGAAGCTCAGAGGCTGCGCTGGGCAACAGAGAGAGTGGCCCTTCCTTGTCTGCTCTGGCCCTAATCCACTTTGGCAGCTCTAGATAGGGGACCTAAAGCAGCATCTGTAGGGTTCACAGTGTCTTCCAGCTAATACCTATGAGGATGGCCATTTTCTTTTGAGAGGGAGCACTGTGTCTGTATTGCTGTGTTAGTATAAATATCATCCAAGTGCTTTAAAAGAGCCATTGCCAAAGACCTCACAGCTCTTACTGGTGTTGACACTAGTGAGCCTTAAACATGTGCTTAAAATGAACACATGCTGAAGTGCTCTGTGGAGCTGGGATGGTACAAGTCATGTGTTTAAACTCAGGTACTTGAATAAGTTTATGGCTGACTCTTGGTCTGAAACAGCTTTTATGGAAGTGGTTCTGAAAGCTGATAGACTTTAATAGAGTTTAAGCTGCTTTGGAATTTTGAACTGCAAAGTACTAGTTAATAGAAAAATATTCCTTCTCTAAAACATTGGTTTTAAAAAAGCCTATTGTGTTTTATGAAACTCCTTAGAGGTTTTCCATAATGGTATTTAAACTGGTGTATACTATAGTGCTTGATGGGCCTGTGCTACATACTGACTTTGTGTTAATACCGGCCCTGTGTTAGTGGCATTGTACTTTGGAGAAGCAAAAATTGCACTAAAGTGTAGCAATTTTCAATTATATACAAACAGAACTTCAGAAATCACCTCTTTAACCTGAAAAACCCCTGGAGCCTGATCTTGGAGTAAATCAAATAAAATGATTTTACATTTTGGTCTTCTACCTGGTACACAGAGCTGATCTGAAAAAGCTCTCTGGTGTTTTTGAGGGCAGCTGTGTTGTTTAGCTATGTAACAACTGAAGCTGAAAATACTGTTTCATCCAAAGCCTGCAGGTACCTTGGGTGAGATGTAGCTCAAAGCCTTTGTGAAGGAGTCTGGGTTATACACCTTAACCTCCTTCAGTGTTAGAGCCAGGGTAGGTGATTTCCAGGTGTAGGAGTCCAGTGCTGAGTTCCACTGACATTACAGAGAAAGGAACAACTTCTGTCCATGTTTCACGTCAACCCAAAAATAACAGGGAAAAAAATGCAGGTTTGCAAGATATATGTTTTTTTCATGACTCTTTTGAGACATGAGAAAAAAACATCATTTGTTTTTCAGAAAAAAAGCTCTTATATGCTGTATAACCAGTTCTGTGATTTGTATCTTTCAGTTAAATATATGGAGAAAGTTTGAGCTGAAGTAGGCTGATTAGTATAACTGTAATATTAAAACTGAGAAGCATTTGACTTTTAAGTGCTTTATCAATTAACAGTGTAGGAGCAAGGGCATGACTGGTGAACATGAAGACTAAGATAATCTTTTATATGTTCTATGGTTCCTATTTCTCCACTGGGCTATTGACTAGAGCACATTAGTAGCTGTGCAAGGAACACTTCTTGGTGGGAGCAGAATGTTTCTACTCAGTGCAGCTGGTGAAAATTGATCTGGTTTGTCCAAGAACAGAATAAGTAGAATTCATTTTTCTTTTTTTTTTTTACTACATGTTTGCTTAAGAGCAATGTGAATATTGAAATGATGTTTCCAGATCACAGTTAAATCCAGAGCACTGTAACAAATGAACAGTGATGGGCGATTGTCTCCAGTGTGTTTATGGGAAACCATATGTGTTTCTTTCTAATTTCATTAAGTATTGGTTCCTGTAATAGATGCCTCCCTTAAAGACAGCAGAGAAATCAATAATAATGATTGTTACAATGGATTGTGGGTGTGTATGTCTTATCCTAACCTTTCCCATTTTCCTTTGCTTATTTGCATATACCAGAGGCCTTCCTGCAGCCAGGACACTGCCTCTGGGGAGAGGCCTGACATATTTTCAGTTTGGCAGCATTTTCTATCAGATTGTCCCTCCTGTGTGCCACCTCCATGGCTGTTTTCTCAGAGCTGCCTTTCTCTGAAATGCCATTTGCAAAGAACAGCTGACGTTCCACACAAAGATCTGGAAGGAGTTCTGCCAAGTGGCTGTTATACTCAAGAATCTGATGGCTTTTTTGTGGTTAATTCTCTTTCTAATTACACATGAAGAGGGTGAGGAAAAAGAAGAGGAAGTGGAAAAGTTGGTTTGGAAAAAAAAAACCCAAAAAAGCAAAGTGCCACTCCTTCAATGTGTTTTGCCCAGGTTTTTAATTGGCAGAAGCAGGGAGCAGCTGATCTCTGTCGTGCAGCAGCTGTGGTCCCAAGGCTGAGCTGTGCTGCTGGGCTCTGCTGAGGGCTGTGCTGGGGCTGTGTGGGGGGCCAAGACACAGCCACCACCGAGGGAGGAGCACTGTCAGCAGCCCTGCTGAACTAGTACTAAACAGGATTAGTGGCTAAAGGAAGAGAATTCTTTTGCAGGCTCACTTCCCAAGAGAGAACTGGTTGTTGCTCATCTGGGCTAGTGATGGCTGTGGCAAAACCTGACAGGGAGCTGAATGGTTTGAGAGCTCCACCTCTGCAGAAAGGGCCTCCTGGGGTCAATGCACTGCTAAGAGTTGCTCTTTAGGCCCTTGCATCCTTACCTGGCAATAGCACGTGAGGTAGAATGGCTCTGGACATGAAAGGGCTCCCAGCTTTTATTCTTATATCTTAGAAACTTGTTGCTTAAAGCAATCTGAGGGTTTCCAAGGATGCAGTTAAGTGAGCTGCTCAGGCTCTTCCCAAGATGGCCCCAGCCCTCCTACCACCATCCTGCACTGCTAAACTAACCCTGCCTGAACTTGTTTGGTCTTTAGCTGGATCAGTGACTAAATGGACCATGTGTGCCATAGTGGGGGAGATGGGGTGTGCATGTGGGGATAGCTGGAGAGGAGGTTTCTTTCTTCCTGCTATGGCAAAATCTTATCTTGAGAAACAACATCTTGGGCACCTCAAAGCAGCTCCTGTCTGTTTGGGACTGCTCTGCTCATTCCATGGCCAATCCCAACACACCCTTTACCCTGAGGCAGTTTTTTGGCTTGTTTGTTCTGCCCAAATTGATGATAGCGAGGTATCAGCATTTATATTGTGCTATAATGTATGGCTTGGGTAATTCCCCTATGGATTTAATTAATTAAGCCAAGTGCAAATGTGTAAATTCCGTATTTGTAAAAGTAAAGTGCTGGATTCCATTTTCGGAAAGGTTTTTATTCTCTGAAACTGTTAATGTATTTCCACTGCTATCACACTTTATATGAACTCACGAGTTAAGAACAGTGACAGAGAATAAATTATCATACAGCTGGTAGGAGTGAGATAAATAAAAGGATATACATAAAAAATAAATGGATTCTGCCCCTCTGTGTGTGCAGAAGAACCAGTCCTTGATGATGAAAAGCTATTAACTAGCTTAGTGTAATTAACTGTTTTAGTGCTGCTTCAGGAAGAGGGGTTTGCAGTTCTTCCTTTGAAGTCAAGTGTTACAAGCATGTGTAGAGTTCAATAGCAGCTCTTCTGCACTGAGAGACTACTGAGGAGATGCCCAGAGGAGGAAGGTGAGGAAATCTAGGACAGAATGGTCCTATCATTTTTTATGTCCTTTTTTTCTTTTTCTTCTTCTTTTCCCCCAAAAAAGAAATCTGCAGTCAGGTGAAGGAATTGTCAGTGAAACAGAGAATTTGAAACTGAATTTGAGGCTCTGATCATCATCTTGCAATAATCTCCAGGCCAGTGGGAAGGTCCCTCTGTGTGTCATCCTGGGGTCAGTCAGTAAACATCCAATATAAGGAGCACATTTCATCCAGAAGACAGGGCTAATTCATGATTCTCAGCTGCGTGATTCATGGTATATACTGAGTTTTTGAAATCTGCTTACTGAAGTTGAAGAAGGAATGTTAGACTGCTAGTGTCCTGGTGTGATACAGCTCCTTTTCTTTCTCCCTTTGTCCTGTTGCTTATAAGTGAAGAGCGTAGGAGAGACAGACACGGTAAGGTCTGTGGTGGCTTTGCAGTGTGTACAGTGCCCTTTCCCAGGCAGACTCCTATGTTGTTGGCTTTTTCCCCCTCTTTTGGCACTACAAATTGGTTAAAATGGTAAAGAATGCCCCACCTTGCTTCAGTGCCTGGGTGGATCTGTACCTAGGGGTAACGAGCTGCAGTGCAAGAAGTGTCTGTTTTTACTGATGAGTCAACACGGGTTGTCACTTAAGAAAATGAAGCATATGGGATGATGGTGTTTGCCTGCGTGTCTGCTGCTTATCTGTGACAAAAGCTGTCACACACAGACTGGATGAACTGTTTGTGACACAGGGAGAGCGTTTCAGAGACAAGATCCTGCAGCATCTTGAGCAGAGAAGGAGTGAACAAGTCACCGGCACAATGTGGGATATCTCTTCTGCTGGGCAGGTTCCCGTTGGGTGGCTCAGGTGGTACCCAGACAGCTCAGGAGCAGCCAAGCCACTTGAGGCAGTCCTGCCATGTCTGCTGCTGTAGCTACTGATTCCTACTGGCCCTGGGACTTGCACTCACAGGGCTGTACAACCCAGCCAGCCCAGCTGAAACAGAAACCCCTAGCAATGAGCAAACAATAGGCTTGAAAAAATGATCTTGTGGTGAAGGCTGGGACACAGCCTTGAGAGTGGGATGGCCCTTTCCAGCAGCCTTGCAGGCTTCATCTGAGGTTCCTGTGAAATTTCACCCTCTGTTACATTATCTACTGGCTCAAATGTTCCATCGAGGCAATGAAGTTTTGTTCCTAAGCCTTTTTCTGAGGGTCAGCACATGTTCTGTGGTGAAGGTTGTGTCACACACACACAAAACGGGGATCTAGCCTTGGATTTTTTTTTTTAATTCAGAAAATGTTCATGCACGTGCCACTTAATTAGTGAAGTTTAATAAATGCATACTTGAAAGTACTTCCAGATTCTCTGCTGAAAAGCCCTACAGAAATGAAAAGTATTATTGTTATTAGTGTCATTCTTGGTGCGGGCTCTAAGCCTGGCATTGTGCTGAGATTTTCCTATTGAACAAAGAACTGATCTTATCTTTCCTTCTGCCAGCTTCTGTGCACTGGAAATTCCTCTGCAGGGAAAGGATGGACTCGGGATTTAATGGGATAAATTGAGATTTAAATTTAGCTGGAGAGTTATTTCATGTATCCAAAACAGCTCCATGTGGTTAATTTCCAGGTTAACATGTTTCTCTGAGTATACATTTCTTGTACCACTTCAATTTCTTTTTATTCTGCATCTTGAACTCCTTAAGAGCGAATGATTTATTTCACTGATGTTTAGTCCTGTCACTTTTTTTTCCAATGCTCTCAAAAAAAGGTTGTGCAGAAGGGCATAAAATCCATACATAGAAAAAAAAGAAGTGCTGCTCTTTGCCTACAAGGTGATGCTATTGTCAGCGAATGTGAATAATCCTTTTTTCTTTTCTATAAAGGTCTGATCTTTCTTCCCCCTTATAAGATAAAACAGTCTGTCTGTCCTATAAATGCACAGTGAAGTGTAATTTCACATCAAATCTTTGTCCCACGGTCTGGTAATGTGATGTTCACCTAAAGGATAAGAGAGCTTGACAAGCTTCAGCTCACCAAAATGGTAATGTTCATCACTGCCTGAATCTAATTTGAGCTCCCTTTCTAGTTCACTTTCTAGGGAAGGAGACCTGGGAGACTGAATATGGAGAGGACAGGCTGTCGAGGGATGTTATTGCAGAGAACTGGAGGAAAGGAGCAGCCCTCTGAGAGATGGGGCATTTTTAGTCTCTTTTTCCTGCTTTGTTACATGAAAATCAGATAAGCTTTGGGACTATCACTCAGAAGTACTCAATCTGATTTTTGGGTTGTTTGGTTTGTTGTGTTTTATTTGGGTGTTTTTTTTTTTATTTGAGTGGTTTTCTTTTAGTTGAAATACCCCTGCCAATGTATGATTTTTCTATTTTCTGTTGCCCCTTGGAGAACCAGTGTTGTTGTTATCAGTTGTTTCTTCTGTGCTAGCAGATTCATTAGTATTCCTTCTACACTGTTTATACTGGATTTTTCTAATATATAGATCAAACCCTTTTTTTTTTTTTTTTCCTTTTCATTTTTCCTCTGAAAATTTGTATGGATCAATCTTATTGACCTTCTTACACTTTGACAAACTTTAATTAAGTCTCCTACACAAAACCTCATGTAAAAAGGAGTAAAGGTCAATATCATAGGTATTTTTGTTTATATCAGTCTGGGTCAAGGACACTCAGATGTTGCCAAGACCTTATTGATCATTTATGAGTAATTTTGTTCAAAGATCAGATCTATCAGAGATTGTGGGTATTTTTTCCTGGGGCCTGTAAAGACACTAAGTTTCCATTTTCTGTTGAGGTCAGGATGTGAAGCATATTCTGACAATGGTCGTTTGAGACCAATGTGCTCCTTATTAAAGATGAAACTGGATTGAAGAAGTCAGCAGGGTTCTGCTCCTGATGCTTTCCAAAGGTAATGGGCTGAATCTTCCACACATTGGCAAAAGTTTAATAGCTTCAGTAGAGCAACTTCTATAGATGGGGATCTGATGTTTACCCAGTGTCTCATGTAGGAATATATTTAAAAACAAATAAACAAAAACCCTCAAAAAAAAAGCCAACAGAAAGCAGAAAAGAAAAAAAAATAGGGAAAAAATACTCAGCAGGCATCATATTTGGAAGCTGTTTCATTGGGCATCTGTGCAGTGCAGGTGTAAAAGCTGTGATAAGTGTGTTTTCTCAGAAAATTTTACATTCAGTAAACTTCTGTCACACACAGAGACATTCACTCACTAATTCTCCTTCCAGAGGGAAAGTCAGAACTCGACTCATTGCTTCTAATTCCTGAAAATACATGGAGGGTTTTGAGCAAAGCCTATCTCTAAATGAAACAATACTAGTAATTAATGTGAAGCATTGCAGTCAGGCTGTGACTGAAGGATGCTGTCTAATGTGCTCCCAGCACATCAACCTTTTGGCCCTTGCCAGTCAGATTAGGAGCAGCTTTTAAAACAGTCACATAGCAGGATTGCCACAAAGGTTTATACTAATGATTAGGGAGCATATAATTAAAGCCACTCCCAAACTGAGAAAGCATTCTCAGCAGACTTCTGAAACTCTAAAATACTTGTTTATTCAATAATTATGGAGCATAATTATGCTAATGAGGTTAGCTCAGATTTACATATTAGCAATGCATTTTAATGATCTGATTATACGAAAGTGAGATACAATAGATTAAATTTTATATGGAAAATTTGTTGCCAGACTGGGATCATAAGACAAAAAAAACCCCAACTTCTCCAAATAGATTTATAAGAGCTCAGGGAATTACCATGTAATAAATCCTATGATTGTAACGAAGTAACTAGAGCAGAAAAAAAATTCAAATCATTGTATGAACAGAAATCCCCAGCTGTAAAACTACTGCTGAGTGACATTAAAGACTTTTTTTTTTTTTTTTTTTTTTTTTTACTTCAAACTATTTTTAAAAAATATCATCAAATAGGCTACAGAGTCCTTGGAGACAATTTTGTGAGAACAGCCACTGCCTTTGTTTCTGAACAGTGAAGTTAGCAAGTCTAGATAAAGGAAATGACCCTCCTGTTTTCTCACCCGGCTCTCATCTTTTCTTTCATCTGGCTCATCCTTTCTTCTTTTCATCCAAGTTTTGCTTCTCTCGCTTTCATTCAGTGGTGTTCTCTCAAAAAACCCTGCTATGTTTTCTACCAATAACATTTGTGTTTCTGTAGTTGGAATAATTGTATTTTCTTCATGTGCAGCGTGGTTTTTTCTTCCTTGGGCTCTGTAAAGCTTTCAAATTTTATTTTAAAGGAACAATTTAGCTCTTCAATCTTTGCTTTGGTAATACAATATTGTCTTTTACTCATTAAATGTCCTCCTTTTCTTGTTTTAAGAGGTTAGTGATTTATTTTGTGCAGCATTGCAGCAAATTGGATGATCCTTAAGTCAGGGAAATCAAAGCAAGGCTGCATGAGATGTGCTAACTAGCAAAAGGGGATAACGAGCTGAAATATTCTGTTTGTATCTGAGGGGCTTGATCGTTGTGGGGTTTTTGTGGTAAATATTATAAGACCAGGTGGAATAGTGTGAATGATAGTGAAATTAAAATGTGAGCATTAAATAATCCTGAGAGTGCTGAGGCTGAGACAGGGATGTTCTCTCCCCACAAGGCAGAGTGATTAAGTGCTGGTTTTGTCATCAGAATTCAATCTATGCACCAGTTTAGCTCTGCTGGAAATACCCTCTGCACCAGCCCATCACTCTGGGTTCAGGGACTGTCTAACCACAGGGGCTCCTGCAGTGAACAGACACTGGGAAGCAGACAGGGGTGGAAAGATCTGGCACTGTAGGCAGCAACACCTCTGGGAATAGTAACACTGGTTTACTGTCAGTTCCCAGTAGCACCCTGGGACACCCAATTCTGCCCAGAGCTTGTCACAGAACCCGTTAGAAACTCCTGTTTGCATTATAAACCAAATGCCAATCTGAACCATCACATCCAAACCAGTTTGCTTTAAAGTTGAGTATGAAAACTTGGATCCCTATGTAAAGTACATTTTAGTATTTTGCTTAAAAAAAAGATAACATCTCAGTAAAATCCATTTTTTACTGGTGAGCTGACTCCTGGGACAAAGATGGAGAACCTGTAAGCACCTTGGAAGAGGGAGAAGCTGAGGCATTTCACCGAGGTTCAGGTTAACCTTCTTTTTGAGCATGCAGATTGTCAGTGCTCGTTCTTTCAAGGAGTAAATGGATACCACGGAAGTGCTTTTTACTCCTACTCGATTCCACACAATTCTTAGCACACAACTAAACCTGTGTTTTATGCGCATCTTTAAAATGTTGTGAAAAAGCAGATTCCCCCAGAGGCTGCATTTCCAAGCTTGTCCTTATCCAAACCCTCATGGCATTATCTTCCAGACAGTTTTTTTAGGTTGCATTGACAATATCATCATCTGTTCTTTTAGACAGCAGCCTTTGAAAAATCTACTCTGAAGTCTATAGTCAAGACAACTTAGGCTTCAGTATTAAATATAAGATTTTGTCATCTCTTCTTGCTTGTTTACATTTTCCTGCAGTGTGGGTCATTTCATCCTTTCTGTATCAGCACACTGGGGATGGACTTTGCCAGAGCTCTTTTCCTCTTCCCAAGGAGGGGGATACACTCTTGCACTCTGTCTTTATTTGTGTATGGGTTTCTGGAGCAAAGCTAATCCCACACTGCTGCCTGGCATTGTTTGCCCATGTTTTAGGGTTTGCTTGCTGTTTGCTGTGTGCTCAGGAAGGTGACTGAGTTGTGCTGTTTACACTTTTCTCTGTGCTGGACAAGGGCATCTCAAATGCAAGGCACAGTTTTGTGATTGGCATATTTTTGCAGGGGACTCTATTAAACGAGGAGTATCTGCTTTAACTCCTAGCAGCAACACTCATGAGAACTAAACCAGCCCTGCTCCAAAGGCCTGTTATCTTTTGTGGGTTATAATATTTAATTCACCTGACAATAGCCTTGTAAGTTTCCACCCAAATATCTCCTCCTTTCCTCAGTACTGTTGATATTAAAGAATTGACTAAGTTTGGATTTAGCATTGGGTGTTGCCCTTGAGGAGAACTGGATGAGAAGCATTACTTGCATTTCAGGATTTCTGCTGAAATGGTAGATGAGTCACAGAAGTGCAAAGATGGCAAAAAGCCAGTCTTTGTGAAGAGTGAGCTCTTTATCTTCCTTCTCCACAGCTCCTTGCAGGAACATCTCTGGTGGTTGTCCTGGAAGCAGTTTCATTGTCACACATTTAATACAACCTCCCCTTTCAATAAAAGAAGATGTTTCTTTATCTTTCTAATTAAAGCTTAGACTTCGAAATGTTATATATTGTCTGTGCTCCAACCATCTTCTAAAAGAAGATAAATAACCCTTTCTTTAGGGAAAAAAAAAGATCTCAGTGCCATCTATACTTCCTGGATGTTGAAGTGGGGGGATGAGCACTGTGAATTGTGTAAATCCGATGGATGTTCGGTGCTTCAACACGGAAACACGTCCCCCGGGATGTTATTGCCTGAGGCTTGGAGTAGAGGAGCTGCAAGTCCCTGCCAGACACACTGCAGACATACTGATCTATCTCTGCAATGTCTTCTTACTGCCCAAATACGAGCCTGATAAGTTCATGTAAAAGTCAAGCAATAAAAAGATCTCCACGTCAGGCTGAGGATAGTCATAGCCTTTGAGAAGTCAAACATAAATGATCCTGCTCATTTAAAAATCTCCCTGCTGTGCTGCCCTGGCCCGTTTCTCTTCTACTCTGGCTCTAACTGTGCTCATTGTTCTGGTCTCTGTTTGCCATTGTGAGGACACTGAAGGAAGAGGAGAGCTTTCCACTTCTCTTTTCCCTGTGTGTCCCTCCTGGGGATGCTCCATGACATGTTTTTCCTGAGCCATCCTGGCTCACAGTTTTCCTTTCAAGTCATCTTTGTTGAGCTTTTCAGCTTTCAGATCCTTCTTCCTGGGAAGGATATAGTTAGAAGGAAGATGATGGGAATTCTGTCCATGAAAAAAGTAACTGAGCTTTGAGATCTTTCATCTATCCATGGACTTCTGGGCTTTTGTGAGTCCAGTGTTAGCTCTGTTGACTTTGAGTGAAGCTGGTTAACTGTAACTGGCAGAGAAACATTTTTCAAATCTTTTTGGTAGGAAAGACACCAGACAAGCAATAAATTACACCATGTTCTGCTTTATGAAACACAGGAAAAACTTAGTGAAAATAAAACAACTCTATAAACAGCTTCTAGATAGCCAAAGCACATGATTTCTTACAAGGTGGTTGGTGAAACCTGCGTGCCTCTCAGTGTTATTCTTGCAGGGGATAGTCTCATAGTAACTTAAATGTATATGATGAAACTAAACATACAAATATTTATATCTACAATGTATACAAATAATAATATATCACTTCAAGAAAGTGTTACTCTTTTCTCCTCCCTGAGATTTTAGGTACTGTTTAAAGGGTGTACCAGAGAAGCAGAAGGTGAAAATGGGCTCAGGGGCTCTACAGCCATGAGAAGACCAAGTGCTGAGCTATGTCTCAGGCTGGAAACTCTGCTCCCAGGGGCACTGTGCCTTGCCTTGAGGGCTCCAATCTGGGTACCAGGCCCAGTTGAGCTGCTGTAGTGGGAGCTGCTCTCATCTTCCTGGGCAGTTTCTAATCTTTTAGACACAAACTGAATGTATTTTTCTTTTGCTCTGTGTAATCAACCCCAATTTGCTCAAATAATAGTAAATCTAGTCTATAATGATGGCTTTCATAGAACTGTGGGGCTGCAGTGAGATGGAGTACTTCTTGAGTGTGATTTGCTCTGCTGGGTCAGAGATGTGTGCTCCCTCTCCCAGCACAGTCAGTCCTTGCCTAGTGGTGCCACTTGTGGCAGTTGGTCACTAGAAATGCACGATTTAGAAATTAAATTGCAGATGTACATGAATTCATTGTGTAAAATAAATGCAGAAATGCCTGAAGTTAGCAAGCAGGGACTTGGGGGCTCTCTAGAGACACGGGGTATCAAACACCTCCTGCCTCTAGACAGGCTGAGGCATGGAGCTGCCTTTCCAGTCATAGGCATGTTGAAGACTGGGGCCATGTAGTTTGTTGGGTTTCAATGGGTAATAATAGAGGTGTGTGTAGGATTTTTTGATTGATTTTTGTTACTTGATATACACATTTCTCGAAGCCTCAGAGCACCAGCACATAGGGGAGGATTCCAGCAAGTTTGCATCAGAGATGCTCCAGATGTGGATTATAAAGGCTTTTTTTTTTTTTTTTTTTTTTTTTTTGAGAGTAGGGAGACTGGAAACTTCTTGGATAAAACTGCACAATGATGGTCAGTAGCCCTTCCCATCCTAAGGTCTCACAAAGCTGGGATTCAACATGAATCCTGTCATTAGTAGGCTATCCCCCTGCATGCCAGTATCTCTCTAGAAGACTGCTGAGGTGCAAGAGAGGAAGAATAGATCTGTGGAGGCAATCTGGGCACCTCACACCCACTTCCATGTTTAAACCATTTCACATTCAAATCTTTTGTCTCGGTTGCTGCAGGAAAGGTACAGAGTGGTAAACAACTTCTGGGGATAAATGAGCTTGTCATGCTAAGTGTATTCCTAGAGGGGTGCTGTGCTGCCTCTTTTTCTCCTCTCTAAAAACCAGCTGGCCCACAGTGGCCGCACTGCCGAATCCTGTGACGACCGCAGGATGCAGGTCCCTGGTCCTTGCAGAGCGTCTCCTGCCGCCTCCCCGCTGCTGCAGGGCACCTGTGGCTGTGCCGCAGCCCCGCACCAGCGGCTCCTTCCGATCCTGTCCAGCAGCAGCTTCTTGCTGCACGGGCAGGAGGGGGCTCTGCCATCAGTGCCCTGGAGCCTGCTTTGTGTTCTGTCCCGTTGGGTACAGAGTAGGCAGAACGGTGCCACGAGCACAGGCTGGAAGGGCTGAGCTGGGTGGGGACACAGAGCGTCCCTATGGCAGGAACTCGGAGATAGGAAGTTTAATCCTGATTAACTCCCCGTTTGTTTTCTCCTTTCTGCAGACAGTATCTGTGAAGAAGGCAATAGCAGTGATTGCATGAAGGGCACAGTAACGAAAGCCATGGCCCATCGAGAAAAGAATTTTTGTTTGCTGAGTGTGTAGTTGTGGCTTTTGAATACTGTAGTTTTTGATACTGTTAGAGTAATAATGGGTAATTAGAGTAATAGCAGTTGTATTACATCTTGAAGCAAACAGTCATTAAAAATAATTGGTCTTAAAATGTATATACTGCTGCACAGAAACATTTTAACATTATAAAACGGAAATAATTTTCACCAGCAGGATACTCTATTTCTAAGCCAACAAAACCTTTTTCTACACTACTATATAATTTGTTGGATTCCAGGATTTCATGGGCACTTATGACCGATGCTCTTCCAGTGTCTTATCCCCACAGCTTCCCACAAAACAGGCAAGTTCTGTTTGTGGACAAGGGACTGAGACTGGAGGCCAAACTGAGGAAAGGTGCTTAGTGAGGATATGGGTGCCCCACCCATGATGATGATCCTGGAAGTCTGCTTAGCTGTCACCTGCTGCTGAAGATGGTTGATGTCTTATAGTTTACTCATGTCTTTATTTTGATTTTGTTTTCCAGCACTAAGAGTTCTGCATTGGCCTAGACTACCTCTGCCTTCACAGAGCTGAGATGGGGTGATCCCTGCTGTCAAAAAACAGTTTCTAAGGTGGGTGTTCTCTGTTGCAAAATTCATGCTGGCCTGGCCTTGCTCCCTGGATATTGCACAGGCAACGTTGAAGAAAGGGCCAGATTCAGAGCCCCACACCAAGACCTCAAGGCATGAGATTGCTGTACCTGATCTGAGCTACAATTTCACTTATGGCTGTGCTCGTAAGGGACCTGTCTGGAGTCAA
Source organism: Ceyx melanurus (assembly GCA_024611195.1). Taxonomy (NCBI): domain Eukaryota; kingdom Metazoa; phylum Chordata; class Aves; order Coraciiformes; family Alcedinidae; genus Ceyx; species Ceyx melanurus. The sequence continues at coordinate 29,461 of JANHGL010013661.1, forward strand.
AAGGAAAGTCTTTGGAATTGTAATGAGCTTCCTGGGTCACCAACAGGGTGAGTTAAACAGTAGATCCATTTGTTTTCTGCTTCTACATTGTGGTGCTTTGCTTCTCATGAATTCGGCTCCAGAAGTCTTACTAGAAGCCCAAGGGTTGGGGTGTGTGTGAAGCTCTTTGAGCTTTATATTTTTTAGAGGTCCTATGTTTTAAAAAGGTAGTGGTTTCTTAACTTTAGTAGTCTCTTCTACAATGTGACACAAAAGAAAGACTATTCTTGCAGTACCTACAGGCCCTAGTCTGCATCGTGTTCCCAGGCAGAACCAAAATATCACCAGTGTCAGGCATTGTGTGCCCAGCACCACTGGATTGTGTCACTGAGAACAGCCTCTTTTTCATGGAACTTTGCTGCTGCTCTGTGGAGGCAGTGGAGAAGGTCCTCTACTGAGGCACTTGAAACAGGGGTACCCAGCAGGTGTGTGTGTCTTGCCCAGCAGCCAGCCCTTCTGCTGCAGGAGCCAGTGTGGCCAACTGCTGTAACTGGAGGCCTTGTAGAAAAAACCCCTCAGTGCCCCTTCTCACCCCAGGTGAGACTCTGCTGGTGTAACGTGGTGCATATGTGGATGCCCCTTACTGCACTTGACTGCCCTTCATTCACTTCACGTTGATAGAGGATTTTTAGAGCATTTTCCAACTGCCTGAAGTGAAAGTTTAGTTAGACAGTTAATCATTGCTGCACATACAATTTAAAGAAGTTAACAAAATTCTTAGTTCTGCCAGTAGAATAAAGTCTTCTGCTAGACAGAATATGGTGTTAATGTACTTTGACATGCTTTGCTTCCTCAAATGCCTGACAAGATGCAAAATTCTGGTGTATCTCAACAGAAAAGTTGGTAATACAGATTGCAAAGGGAATGTGTAAAAGATAACCCCAAGCTATTCAGTTCTGCTGCCTCCTGGCTTTCAGCTCTGTTCCCCTTTAGCTTTGGTATTTTTCCTTCTGTTCTGATGTCTACCTAAGGAAATAGTGTGAACTCTTGACTTTCTTGTTTATCTGTATGAAACTTTGGGGATCAAAGTCAGGCTCTAAATGGCTGTGCAGGAATACAAGAGGAAAGAGTTTTCTGTCTTTGGTGCAGTTAACTCCATGATTGCATGAGATGATTCCCTCAAAAATGTTGGGTTCTGTTCTCCCCATGTGCACGTATTTTTAGCCTTTTTCTTACTCCCCACTCCCTTGGGGCTGGTATTGTTTGCTCCATTTGTATGCTACTGAAATACTTGAGGTTTTTTTTCTCTGATCTGGAAATGCAGAAGAAACAGTGAAGGAGATTTGCTGCAAAAGCTGTGCAAATATTCAAATAAATCAGCTAGCTTCCTTGGCAAATATACTCTTGGTATTATGCATTCCCTTTTACTAAAAGATAATGACTGAAATGTTAAAAAAGACTCCTTTCTGTGACATTCTAAAAGATTTTCTGAGAATGAACCTAGTGGTGTTGAAATGTGGTGCAGCAGCAAGAAGAACACAGCCTTAGAAAGGGCACATCCTGGCATTGCTACACGTTTGGGATGAGAATGAAGCCCTGTGTCTTGAGCAAATGGAGCCTGTGCTTAGTCTCAAGAAATGCCATGTGCATCTCCTTTAAGAAACCACTAATTGCACACCATTAGAAAATAATGATGAGACTGCTAATCAGCTGCTGCTCCGTATTCTTCAGTGTGCCGTGTTTGCAACTCTTGGAATTATTCTTTCAGCTATTTTCAGTGTTGTTCATTAACAAGATTGTCTGCTCTTCCAGTTTGTTTACTTGAATAAAAAATAGTTTAAACTTCCATTTTGCTTCATGAAGCTCCCGGGAAAAGAGTTTCTTTTTGCAGTGATTTAAATAGTCACAATTAAATTGGGACTTACATCTTGCTGTATTTTCGTTGTCAATAGAGATTGCAGTGCCTCTTCTCCAGGGCAGAACTTGGCTCAAATCTCATGAGCAGAGCCATGAAGAGAAATGGTCTCAATGAACAGCTTATCCTTTGTTACCTTTACAGACTGAATTAAACCTGTACAGCTAAATCCACCCTGGAATGAAGTAGCTCTGGGTGAAAAGGACCTGAGAGAATGGCACAGCACCTTGGTTGCAGACTATTTAACAGCAGGGGTGGTTAGTTTCCAATTTGTAGAAGATTCTGTCTGTTTGGTTGTGGTTTGTTTGTTTGTTTATCTACTTAATGTTCTTCTCTTCTAAATACTGCTGCTCTTCCCTTATCCATATTTAGTTGCCTAGTCTCAAGGGGCAGCAGAATGTGGAGAATGAGCTGCTGGGGGGGCAGAGGGGAGAGGTGCCAGGCCAGTGGCTGTTGTTTGAGCTCTGTGCCACCACAGAGCAGTCCTTTTTGCTTTAGCTTCCCAGTCACTAAGTTGGTGAGAGTTATGTTTTCCCAGCTTTCTCTTTTGGGGTCCACAAATAGAGAATACTCTCTTCATATGATGTCTTTTGCCACTTTAATATAAATGGTAGCATCTGGCAGCTCTGGTTCATCCTGATTTGTTTGTGCGTTTTAGAAGTAAAAGAGATGTACTAGAAAAATCACTGTAATTTTATCATGACTCTAAGTCCCTTGTGAACAAGGATGTCAGTGCTTGAACTGCACAGGTCACTTGTCTGAACAAGATTATAACCAATAATGCTGTTTTATTGCACCATTTGCTGGACTGCTCAGCTGTACCTGTATGATGGGTTTAACATTTCTCTTCCTCCACCTGTGAGATGGCTGTGCCTTTAGGAACGACAGACATGTTTGTCAAGGGGTATCTAAACAAACCATGGAAGTGTTGCTTATCACAACAAAGTTGTTACTGCTTGGTCCATACTCTTTCACTTGTCACACAATGGTGAAGTCTGTGATCATGGAGAATTCACTGGATGTTAATGCTGCTTTACCTTTTGGTACTGGTTATCCACAAATCCCTCATAGAGAATTCACAATCTTGCCAGAAATCCTGGTGCTTTCCAGTGCTGTAGGCCAATGGAAGGGCTGCTCATACACCCACCAGCCTTGGAGCTTCCATTGTCCTTCTCCCCACAGCCCTGCCTCTGGATTTGGAGGCAGCTTGTACAGGTGCTGGTAATGGACTGACCCCTCTGTCTACCTGATGTGCTTTCTATACAACATTGTCTCTGCACCTTGTCTGACCACCCTGAGGATTAGCTGACCTGAGCAGAAAGTAAAGGGCAGCTAATTCCCTCTTTTCAACTTGTTAGAGAGCACAATTACACAACAATCTATGCTCATTTGGAGGGGCAGGATGGCAAATGGAAATGCCATGCAGAGATTGTTATGCAGGAGTATAAAGTGGCAGAAGGCCAAGCAAGCTTGCCACAATTAATCTCTTTAGGGAAGATGCCAGCCAGAATGCTCATGTACTGTCTTCTGTTTGCTGATTCATGGCTGGAATAAGGATCAGCCTTATTTTTCTTTTTTTTTTCCTCTTCTGGCTGAAGGTAATAATGAGAAGGAAAGGAGACTGGCCCTATCAAGAAAATAAAATGGAGCCAGATTGAATCAACAGTATCAAACCCCACGTGGGTTAGCCCTGATGCTTGCAAGATAAACTATTTGGCTCTGATTTCCAGTTGTTCCTTCTCCTGCTTGGAATATGTAAATAGATGAAGATTATCTGTAATTTATTTTTGGAAGCTGACTGCTTATCTGTGCATTAGTATGTAAAAGTACATGCTTGAGATGACAAGTTGGTTACTTGCTATGCAGTGGAGTGTGGCACCACACAGGCCTGTGCCAGAGACTTGTACACAGAATCTCTTGGAAATTAAATTAAGTATGATAAATGGTACATTTGGGATGAGGAGGGCCATACATTTGAGGAGTCACTTCTGGATTGCTAAAGAGATGAACCATGATAGGTATTCTAGAGAAAGAGTGAATGCCAAACAAACATCCCAAAGCACATGAGGCAGCTAAATTGGGAAGGAGGTGAAGGGTGGAAAAATAACCTCACAAGAGCACCTTGCAGATTAGGACATGATAAAGGGCTTTTAATTAAAAAATATATAATTTGTGTTAATGAATTTGAAAAAAGAAGACACATTGCTGCACTGAAACTGTGGGCAGGGGGAGCCACAGACTCCAGTGGAACACCAAAGATGACATGGTCTTCCTCACCCTACAGGGAGCAGGTGTGGAACAGGAGGCTCTGGCCAACTTTTAAAGAGGATTTTTCACCTTTATTCCATTCCTCTAAGGTGTAAATTAAAAGCCCTAACATCTGTTCAAAAGGTAACTGAGCAAGGCAGATCCTCTTGGCTTCCTGTGATCAGAGGGATGAGAGCTTCCCTGACCTTCCATCTCTGCTTCCTTCTCCAGAACTGGGCCTCAGCCCATGTGGCAATGTCTGGGTAAAGCAGTTTCCTGATTGCCACTGTACCACCCAGAGGTGCTTCACATCTGCTCAGGTAGCTACTTGATTTTAGGAGTATGTAATGAGTTATTGTTAAACCAAAGAAAAAGCAGTTCCATTTGACTTATGTTCTTAAGGATTCAGAAAGGCATTTATGACAATTCTTACTGATACAGTTCTGAGGTAGTTGGATAACCAGCTGCAATGGTTTCAGTCAATGTAATAGATTAAGATGCTAAATCCAACAAGGTCTGCCTAGCAGAGCTACCACTGAACTAACATATTCTTTTCTCTCCCTTAAGAATTACTTCCATTGATGGATAATCTTTGCAGAACAGGAAGCTTTTAAATCTCCAGACAGTGGATAATAGATGCAAATTTGTGACCATCATATGCAGTGAACTAATAAGCTCTGCTGATCAGGGAACATGATAAGTGTGACACTTTATCAAGCAGTAAAAGCTGATTAGTTTGTGCATGTTTAGCTGTCTATATGCCTTGTTATTGGAAAGGTTTTAGATAGTAGTAATAATTGGAATGGATGTGGCTTCATTTCCTTTGACATAGAAAAGGGAGGAAAGAAAAGAGAAAAAGAAAGCAACTGTAAAACCTTCATTCTTCACCCCTGGAGTGAAACAGATTGAGCAAAGTAATCCTGGAGGATTCAGAGTAACTGGATCTCTGGCTGCCTCTGTAAGTTGAGTGACAAAACTCTTCCTGTGTTGTAGTTTGGGATGATCTCCAAAGAACAGATAGAGAGGATGGGGTTCCTGCAGAAGTTCCTGCACTGGTCAGCTGTGGCAGATGAATGGGTCAAGTGAGTGTGGTAGCAGCATAAGCCACCAAAAGGGGAAAAACCCACAAACCACTCTGATTTATTTATATAAATACTTTCAGAGACAGAAATAAGTCATTTTATAGCAAACAACTCAGCCAATTCATGCAGCTTATTGTGATGCTTGAAATGGTGCCTTTCCCATTTCCTGGCCTGGGCCATAAAACATCTCTTGAGTACAAGGTTGGGCTGTCCTTGTCCATTCTGAGGTGATAGAGGCTGTTTCTTTTTGCATGTTTTTTATCCTGTGGTGGCAGAATCTTTGAGAATGAGACAGTAAATAAGATTATCTAAACTCACTAAATGATGTGTGTAGTCCCACAAGGGTTTAGCCATAAAAAAAGACTCTGAGTTCTGACAATGCAGTTGAGGCACCAGAGAAGGATGCTCAGGTTTCACAGGCCCAGGGCTGTACCTGTGGTACACAGAACAGTCCTGGGCAGTCTCCCAGCAGCAGCTCTGGTTATCAGGGGAATGAGAAGCACCTCCATAGATCATATAATCATTTGGGTTAGGAAATCTTAGGTGAGGCTCTGAAGATCAGTCAAATCTTACATCTGGCTGCCCATAATCATTTAGAGCAAACCTCTTGTCTGGGCCCTTTGTTACATTTCCATTTTCCCCATATCTGTTACAGATCAGTATGAGTCTTGTGGCACCTGGTGTGGGTTAAGATCTGGGGGAAACAGGAGCCCTCACAGAGGTTTCAGCCAGCAGCCTGTGAATGAAGTTGGAGCATATGGCTTTCCTCGAGCTGAGCCAGTAAAGCCAGTACAAGAAGCTGAGGAAAGGTGGTTTGCTGTCATCCAGGCAGCTAAGATTGCATTTCATATGTGGAGAATTTTTAATTTTGGTGTCCCTTTTTAGGAACTTGAGCTTGGAAGAACTGAATTCAGCTCTAGCTGTAGAATGGAAATGACAGTGCAGTTCAGCAAGAGAAGCTCTCTGTGTGAACCTTGAGGAAGCTGCAGAAGGGTGTGGGAAAAACCTGGATTTGAACATGGGATAGTCCACTCTGCCTTCAGATAAATGAAGCAGAAAGCAATTTTATGCTTGGTGAATTTTGCTGTGAAAGTGCTTCCAGCACAGAAAGACCCTGCTTTGCTCTATGAAAATTCATAAAGTTCTTGCTTAAGGCCACATCCTGACTAAAAGTGGTGGTGCCTCAAAACCTGTCCTGTCATTATGGGATATTCTTAAAAGCCTTTATCTTTCTGAAATCAGCTTTGCCAGATTTGGTGGGTTCTTTGTCTGAGCCCCTGTGACACTGAAGCCAGAACTGCATTCACCCCAGAGAATGTTTCTCAACCTGCATGCTATTTTGGCATCTTTCTCTACTAATAACAGATGTGATTTGAACAGAGAGTGGCCTTTTTCCTTCTGAGGCAAGCTGAGAAGTGTTGCATCATGGATGATAAGGCTGGCTCAACATCCCCCTGTAGTGAGTGGGGATAAACTGGTCGACCAGTGATGCTTTTCCCTTAGTTCAGAGCAATGGGTACCCAGGGGGCTACACCAAGGGCCTGGGGCTATGCCCTGACCACCCATTTTGTACCTTGCACATATTCCTGATTGTGGTGGATCTTCCTCCTGCAGTGCAGGCTGTGTGGCTGTGGTGCTGTGGGAGAGCTGGCCAATGTCCTCTGCAAGAGGAATAAATTCCTGGGCTGTTCTGTTTCTCAGAACAGTGATTCTTGGGAAACACTGTCAGCAAGGACATCAGAAAACCACTTAGTTTGCTTGAGGGGCTCTATTTTTTTTTTTCTGGATCTGATTACTTGTTCAATATGTACAGATAATTTGATTGTAGAGATATTAGATGGAAAAAACTTGTCTACTCTTCCAGCAAAGATGGGCTTTGACTAGAATTTAGATATGTGTCGGTTTAAAAAATGTGCTGCTACTGTTTGTAAACATTACTACACCTTTTCTATCAATGTTTTATTTCAGCAGAAAGTAGCTTTCTGGTTATTTCCTTTTTATCTCCATAATGTTAAGATTGTTTTGTTGAAAGAAATGAAATTTTTTTCCAGTTTAGCTTTTTGATGGTAATGCTGAAGTCTTCAGGAGAACATTATAAAAAAAGCTATAGAGGTTTTTATGGGCAGTTTTAGAGTCCAGCAGCTTGAGGCCAGTATAGGTCATTTTGCTTTTCTGGGCTGCCACATCTAGGTGTTTTACTCAGTAACTTCTGCTGAGGCATTCACAGTTTGGAAGGGATCATATCACATATTCTAGGAAGACAAGTGCATATAAAGATGTGCTGAGATGTAGCAGCAACATTTCTGGGTGAAGTACACAAGCTACTGTTAAACAGCAGGACCCCAAAACACTGATATCCTCTCCTTTGGTATTTACCAAACATTATCAGAGACTGTTGGGAAATCTTTTTTTATTCATGCTGTTAATCTCAAAATCATTGATTTCCAGAATATTGAAATACACTGGGATAATCAAAAGATTTAAAGTACATGTGACTGAATAGGAGCTTAAATGTCAAGAAAAATAATCACACCAAAGTAGACACATGAAACAATAACAAGTGTCTCAATGGTGAGGAAAATGTTACTTGTTGCCTGGGTCTGATACCATGGTTGTGCACAGTACAGGATTTGATGGATGGCCTCTCTGGGAAACTTCTCCAAGCCAAATACTTCACAGTCCTGCTTTAATTTCTCCTTTATTTTTACCTTTGGTTAGATGCAGATTTTCTGTACACCTGTGAGCTGCCATCACTGGCTGGTAGGTTTCTGCACTGCCTGTGGAGTGTAGTCATTTGTCTGGAATAATTTAAGCCTTCAGTCATGTAGCCTTTTCAAACTGCTCAGGCCCTCAGCTTTTCAAACCCCCTTGATTTGTTTTAAATAGGGGGTTCTTAACAGCATTGTGTTTGCCTCAGAACTAGCAGGTAGGTTTTCTCCTGTGTTTTGTCCCACGTTGTTCCTCATGTTGTTGGGCATAACCTCAGTTTTGGGCTGCAGAAGGTGAGAAAATACTTTTCTTCTTTGGTCAGACCTGAGCTATGTGGGTTGCCATGCAGAGAAGGGAACAGTGCTTTTCTACAGCACCAATCTAGAGTTATAAGTGGGATTGGACAGGTAGAACTGGGCCATGATGGAAAAGACAACTGTTTCTGAAGGCAGAACAGGAAGAAATGGTGTATGCTGAGCCTGGCATTTCTTGGCATTGTTTTCCTTTAGGTGCTTTCTGGATTCATAGATATTAGGGGTTGGAAGGATGCTCATTTTGACTTTGTGTTATTCATGCTAATAGAATAACTCCACACAAATGTAGCCCTGCTGTGACTGTGTGTTTCCCAGTATTTTATTTGTTGCTGAAGTTTTTGACCCAACACAGAATACCCTAAAACAGAAGCAAAATGAGAAGTTAGGTTCCATGAAAGAAAAAAAGCACCGTTAGTTATGGACACATGAGGTTGATTATGGCAAAGAAGTGGTCCCAGAGGGTGACACTGTATGAGGCAAGGACTGAAAATAGAAAGGACATAAAGATATAAAAGAGTCATAAAAGGAGGTATTTAAAAGGAACCAAGGTGACTCAGGGCAGCAGTGGCTTAGGACATACAGGTTTCTTTTTCTAGGTGACTGAGGTGAATTTGACTCAGGTTTGAAAAGTGACTGAGAAGTGTCTGGTAGCATGAAAGGATCACAGTGGGGATTTTCCACTCTTATTTGTAGTGGCTTGTCACCCTGCATTGTGTGTGGGAGTTTTGAGATAACTGCAGAATGAAGAAGAGGAGGGAATAAGCAATTGGGAGTGAGCACAGTGCAGACTAAACCTAGACTTGCTAGGAGTGGGTTTGCAAAGGTTAGCTAGAGGAGCTTTTCATGCTACCTCGTGTTTTAGCTTTCTGTGGAATGAAATGAAAGGAAGTCTTTGGGTTATTCCATGCCAATTCTCCCTTCAAACTAGAGCTCAATCCCTCAAGGACCTATGGTATTAAAACCTAGGGTATTATTGGACTGGAAGTCTCTGGGAGCAGCATATCCAGGGGGACCCTGGCTGTCCCTCACTCCTGCAGGTGTGTACGTGAGGTGCCAATCTAAAGCTGTGGCTAATAATGTATTGCCCTTTTTTTTCTGAAAGCTCAGTTGAGGGCAGTGTTAGGAATGGGGACTGTAGTCAGTCTCCCTGAGGAGTCTCTGGAGTCCATTAGCTGCTGAATATGTCACGATTTTGGAGGTCTTCAGTGTAAGTGTAAAAATGTCCACTGACAAAGTGAGTCCCAGTGCCCACTCGGGGCTTGCAGGTGGCCACGAGTGCCAAGCAGGAGCTTTCCTGTGCTTCTTGTTTCAACCTCATTTTCCAAAACATCCCGTGTTTCAGCTGAAACATTTCTTTAGTCTCTAAATTGTCCTTGACTCAATAGTGACATTTTCAAATCAGATAAAATTCAAATCTAAAGGAGGACATTTATAGTTTTCTAAATATTGAACCTTCCCTTTCAGCCTTCATGTTCTCAGTTTAGGCTGTCTGTCGATGTTCATTTATTTTATCCTCATTTCTGTATCATAAAGTTCAAGGCACGGGTGGGGTGGGGAGGGAGAAAGGAGTCCCAGAATGGCACTGAATGGTGCCTTTATTACAGACCATCGCTGCAGTTGTTGAAGTCATTGTCTTTTAGGGAGCAATGATCAGGCACTTTTATCACCCTCTTTCCTTACACATCAGTGTCCCCTGCAGGGTAACCGTCTGTCTCCTGCTATTGGGCTGTGTGTAAAGATTCCCTCTCGCTGCCTTGTTCGGGGAGCTGCTCCGCTTGCCCTTGGGGCTCTCGGGGGTTGTGATCTCCGAAGCAGTAAAGAGGCTGCTACTTCTCTGCCCGGCCCATGCTGCTGCGGTTGTTGGTCACCAGGGGGTGCCCGAGCCAAGAGCCGCTTGGCACCCCAGGAGGTAGCCGGTTGCTGGGACAGTCTCCAGGATTCGGGGACCTGCGTTCCCTCCTTGCAGCCCCAGTCACCTGAGCTTGTGGGAACACTACTTACTCCTAAGAATAAGCTTCCTGGCATTGTGAGGCGTGAGAATAGGCAGCAAAACTGCAGCAGGAAAGTGTTTTGCATCTTTTCTTACAAGTCACTTGAAAACAAGGCCATTTGCCACCCACAAACCAGAGGAGACAGCAAAGTGAGCTGGGTGGAGGCAGGAGATGCAGCATGGGCAAGCAGGAGTGGGCACAAGTCCTGTCTGTGTGTCGTGCATGGGTGTGGGGTGTTTGTGTGCCCATGGCCCTATGGAGCCATCTCTTGCACTGCTGTCACTGCGAGGTGATGTGTCCTCCCGTTCTCCTGGGTGGGTTGATAAATCATGGTCTGAGGGGAGGAGAAGAAAATGGTCAGTAGTGTCAGCCACCCAACTCCCCTTTGGCAGCAGTGGGGTGCAGAGGGACACCGCAGTTTTTGGAAGGGAAGGAAAACACTGTGCAGAATTTCTAGCCAGCCTCTTTGTCTCCACAAAAAAGCTGAAAAATAAAGTTTGCTGCTGTTCAGCAGCTTTCCTCTGAGAATCTCAAAGTGTTTTACAAGAGTGGGCACTGCAAATATTGTCCCACTCTTCTCCTTGGGGGAAATGCAAACCCTGCGAGCGTTACAATTGCTTGCTCAAGGTCAATATAGAATAAAAATCTGAAATCCCAGTTCCTTAATTGTTGCTGCTTCTCTGGGAATTTGCTACATGCAGTAAGAGCTCATTTTTATGAGTCCGTCATGGTAATGGAATAGATGCTCAATGGGAAGAAAATAATTAGCATTTGCAGACAATCATGTCACTCTGATTTATACAAGAAAATTTGACTGCAAAAATGTGTAAAAAGAAAGCCCTAACCTTTTATCAAATGACACGGTGTGATTTATAATTAGATAATAGTTGTTGTCTCCTAGGGGTACTGACAACCTGAGATGATTTTCCCCAGATTATTGTGGGATCAATACTAGCTGAATAATTAAAATTCAATACTGCTATGTCTCTATCAATAACATTGTAGGAATGATGGATGACAGATTTAATTGAATTTGTCAGACACCACGGCTACATGCATAGATCATGGGGATATTTTTAGACTTTTGTATTTCATTTCCCGATTCTGGTTACCTTGTGCCTTTTAACATTCATGGTTTTACTTGGAAGCAATAAGACTGCTTGCTCAGGGAGCACTGTGAACAGTGACCCTGAGTTTATGCTGAACTTTTAGTCTAAATGTTAAGAGTATTAATGGAGACTTCCAGTAATTAATTCATGGTAAATGTTAAATCACAAAACAGCGGCAAACTGCAGGAAACAAAGTATTTTGTCTCTTATTTTCTTAGTGGCTGGGGCCAGCACTAGCTGGGCACTTCATCCATCTAGGTCCAAAAGGGAAGGTGTGAAACTAGAGGGTGGAGGGATGCTGTTGGCATTTATCGGGCACCTGGGGTTAATGTGTTTAGAGGGCTGGGCTGTGCTTTGTGTTTGCTAGCTCTGGGAGGATGACTGGCAGTGTCTGGGTTCTGGCTGGCCAAAAGAAATGTTGTCTTCTGCCTCTTTGACCATTAGCATGCAGTGATCACTGAAGAGCCGGCCCTTCCCGGGATGAAACAGCAGCACCTTTCCATGTCACAGAATACCCCCGAGAATGAGATGAGTCCCATTTCCACCAATTGCTCATCATTTCCTAGGATAAAGACGAGTCTCTCTCGTTGTTTACTTAGACCTGATAAACCGCCCTATGCCGTGAATTCTAACACCGGCTTGTAAGTACTGAGCAGCAGGCTGGCCCAGAGCAGCTGCTGCCACACACCTCCCTGGCGCCAGGCTCCACACGCTGCTCAGCCCCTGACACTGCGCTTAAGATTTAGTTAAAGAATTGATGGTTCTCTTTCACTGGGGAAACAGGGAAAGAAAATGAAGCTTAGGTGCGCCTGAGTATTAATAATTTTCCTGCTGGCTATTGTCACTTGCAGTTTTAGATTTCATCATTGATCTTGTTAATATTCACGGTGTTAATTAATCAATTTCTATTCACCTGCTCTGCCTGGTTTCATACATGTGAATGAGATTTGCTTCTTGCTGCATCCCACCAGTGATGTGTGCTTAGAGCCAGTGCTCTAGGCTGGCACAGTGCTACCCGTGCCAAGCTTTCAGACAGAGCCTGCTCTGCATGATCAAACATACATCCTCCTTATATTTATTTATTTTTGTAAGTGAATATTTTCAGACTTATTTTTTACACTGCAATCCTTTTAGTTACAGTTGTGTCAATCTTCCTCCTGCCACCTCAAGGACTGAAGATTTAATTTATAAATTAAAGTCGATGTTTTAATGAAATACTAAATATTGAGACTTTAGGGACAGCCTCTGCTGCAGCTTCCAAGTACTTAAGTCTCAGAGATGACAGGCAACAGCAAATGATTCTGCAAAAGAGTTTTGAGTTGCTCCACAAGGAGATTTGTTGAAGAGATAAGATTCAGGTCTGAATGTTCCTTCTTTTGCAGCTGTAGTAGACAAGATTTTATTCCTCCAAAATTTTTAAAGGAAAACAAAGCAAAACTCAAACCAAACACCAAAAGGAAAAAGGAGGAATATGGTGATGAATAATTGTATTTACTTACAGGCTTCCTGATGCTGTGTATATGACAGTGACATCATCTTGTGGGTTAGAGACCTGGCTCCAGCTTGTTCCATGCCCATCTTTTGCTGCTTATCCTTCACTGCCTCTTGCTGTGATTCCTGGGTTGAGACTTGTCCTGGAGAAGTTAATGGAAGGTCCGTTATTTGAACTCAGTGAAATCAAGAATTTTCTCACACTCCCTTTGGTCATTTTGGGGATACTTTGTGAAACTGCAGCTTTTGATTTTTTGGGGGGGTTTTGAACACATTTGGACTCAGAATTCATTTTATCCAGGACTTTCTTAAGGCATGTATACTGAAGCAAGGACTTTTGAGCCATGGTTCACACTTTTCTGCCTGTCTTAAGCTTCCCTTAACTGCACTGATGAAACAGTGATGCTGAAGAATTAGCATGAAACCTACCTATGGCACAGCTCAGTAAGAGCCTTTGGGAGGTGGTCTGTGTTTTCAGAAGTGGCACATTCTTGTTTCAGATCCCTCTTAGATGGAGCCTCATTCATGGTAGAGCAAACCATGTGCTATTCCTGCCTCTCAGAAAAGCAGCTGACACTCTGGCAATAACAACTTTCCCATACTCTGTGTCTCTCATTTTCTTCCAAAAGGAGTCAACATTTATTTCCCCCTAAGTAGAAGGCTTTCATCCTTACAAATGTATGGCTTTTATCTTTCCTGCTCTGTTTTTTCTTGCAAATACTCCACACCAAATAGGATAATCTCGTCTGGCTCTATAACCCCCAGGTTTACACTGAACATCTTTCCTTCATATAAACACTGGGGCTGTTATGGATCTTCTTGATCACCATGTCCATGGCTAATCCTCTGATATTACAAGTGTATACCATATAGCTGCTTCTCTAAGCTCATCAAGCCCCAATTTTAAAAGGGAAGAAAAAAACCCAAGTATTTGTATTCTTACTGCATCTTTTGTACTCCCAAATCTTCCTGTTGATTCAAAACCTTTTAGTAACTTAACACGAGTGCTTTAGCTTCGCAGTGTTTGTGATTTTGCTGATGTTCTGATGTCTGTCCCACTGATATACTGATGCAGAAATTGTATTTCCTTAATCAGATAAGCCAAATTCTTTAATTTTTCTTTTATAATCAAGCTTTGCCATTAAGTGCCCCTCTTCCCTTGTGACTTGTAGCCGCCCAAAATCGTAGACAGATCTCTTCAAATCCTTTCACTCTTGTCTCAGAACTGGAAATAGAATTTGTGATAAGTGACTTTTTGTTGCATTTGTGGTTTACAGTCAGGTCTTTTGTTTCCTAACTTGTTTTCCAGTTGATGAGTATATTGCTTCAGGTAATGTCAGTCAAAAAGGGGACACTTCTTACTTTAATGAATCAATCATGAAGTAATTGACAGAAGAGAGAGGCAAGGTTAGATTAGAAAACAGAGTAATTTAAAATAGTTGTAAGGCCATTTATGAGATGGCTGCTAATTATTCTGTAACCTGGAGGAAGACAGGAGTTTTAAAGCACAGCAGTAAATACGGGTAGAGAGAGCCAAAATGTTAATATATCTGACGTGATGATATAAAAAGTGTGTTTGTAAGAGGAGAAGCACCTCAGGTGACATTCAGTGGACACAGGGAAAAACCCAACCTGAAAGCAACATTCAAATCACGTTACAGTCATTTGACTTGGGGTCAGTACCTGCTATATAGTGTATTATATATGGTCCTGCAGAACCCTGAGATGAAAAGAAGCACCAGCTGCGCTGGAAGCACCTTGTTTGAAATAAATAAATAAAAAAAACCACTTTTTAATTACAGGAAAGTTGACATTTGCTGAAAATGTTATGAATTTAATTTATTAAAGTTGTATCCTATCTATTAGAGGGAAGAAATGGAAAGATTGTATTTTCTTTCTGGGCTGGACTTTATTATCAAGATTTTAGCTAAGTACAGGCTCTGCTGTGAAATAACTGGAACAGGAGTGGCTGGAAATTAGGAAGAGAAATCAAGGCTGTCTCAAAGTCCCGTTCAATGATACCATCAAGAGGAATCACTGCAACATGTACAGCTGTTTTCCAAAGTGTTTTCTATCTGTGGCTTCGTTCCTTATCTGAAGGCTATTCTCAGGCATGCTGAGATTTAAAGCCTTAAAGTGATTCTTACAAGCTCAGTGCTTAGTTCAAGTCTCTTTGTGTTACCTTTGCTTTGCTCAGGGTCAGGCAGTTTGTATGTAAATATTTAAACAAAACAAATGGGAGGGAGAGAAGAAAGGAGGAGGGAAGTTTAGTCTTGTATCAAAATGATCTCTGTTGGCATTCATAGATTCTTCATCTATCCTTGGAGCACTGCTGAATAATCTATGAAAGTTGTTGCCTGGTACAGTAGTTTCCTATCAGCCCACACTGCTTTGGTGAAAACATCTCTTGCTGCAGTCAGAAGATTGATGACTCACAGAGCTTTGGGTTTCTGAAAGCCCAGCCTCCAGCTGAGGTGTCCCAGGGGCTAGCCTCTCTCTTGCAGGATTACACATGTTTAGGTACAGAAGTTTAAATATCCCTTTTGCTATAAGAATGCAGATAAACAGTGTGCTAATGAGACTGCATTTAAACATTTTGCACATCTTTGTTTTCAACTGAAACTTCAGTGGTCAGCTGGTTGCTTCTGTTTCCTACTGTTACCCATTGCTCTGTGTGATACAGTCTGCCGGGTTGTGCTGTGTACTGCTGTGCCCTTCCTTGCTTTTAAGAGAAAACCCAGCAAAGAATCCCAAGGAATAGAACAGGAGGGATTTCTGCTGCATGTCAGATTGTTGTGGAGTCACTCAGCTGAGTGAACTAGTAGCTAATGCAGTATTGGAACAACAACAAGATACCACCTTGTCATCTGTTTGGATGAGGGTTAGCCAACGTAAAACGTATTCAAGTGCCCACTTCTGAGGTTTTTATCACATAAATAATTCTAAAGCTTGGTATTACAGGCTAATTGCAGGGTAACAGTCACTAGGCACTTGGCATCGTGTGAAATGTAAGTGAAAATATTGCAGAGATGTGTGTGCAGTGTGTGAACAATGCTGCTGTCATGGAGCCTGCCAGATGCCAAAGATGATCTCTTCAGTGTTGTATGAAAAATCAAACAGGAATAGAACAAGTTGGAACCAATAAGTTCTATGAGATGGTAGCTAACTCAAAAGCCTGGGGTCAAGCATCAGCCTTGAAGGCACCCAGATACAGATTTTTCACACTTGCCTTTGTTTACTGCAGTGCTTGAAATGTAAAACGTGGCAACAATAAAGTGTTTCATTTGAATATGTTGGAGTAAAGTTGATAATCAAATTTAAATAGGAAAGGAAGGACTAAAAGGATGGGGAAATGGTTGATTTGTATTTCCAGGGCTTATAAACACAGATTTTGATGGACCATATGGTCTCTTGTCTCTTTGATACTGCACTTAATGCTTCTACCGTGCTAATATCCCTAATCTTTATTTTAATTGTTTTTAAATGTTCTTGTTTATAGAAGAGAGAAAATATTCAGTACACAGAGGACTGGAAAAGGCCTGTCTGCCATGCAGAACACTTTGTGTGCAGATGGGAGCTTCATGGCAGGCAGCCTGGCTAGCCCACAGGGCAGCTTGTGTGCCAAAACTCTCTTGTGTAGCCAGGGTGCTGGAGCCCCTTTCCTTTTACCCTATGTACAGTCAGAGCTTTTCATTTTGCAGTTCAATATATCTTAATTTTCTTCCTCCTCCTCAGCAATCACGGGCTGTATGTTTCAATATAAAGTAGATTTTCAATTCGGTGACCAATTTTCTCTTTATAGTATTATTGCTGAAGACTGACACTTAAATGCAGTCTTGGTTCAGAAAGGTACAGTACAGGAGGGGAATGATTTAAAAATTTTGCCACGAGTCCTTGAGGATGGAAGGTTGAATACTGTTTGCAGAAGTCAATAGGGTTGTTGTACGTGGGCTTTGTGTGTGTGAGCACAGGAGGCTGAAACAAATCAATTTCCATTGACTTGTCTGGCAAAGGAGCCATTATTTAGAACTGAATAGTCATCGCTCCTGTAATATAATGTGAAAACTTATTGTAGTTTTACTGAGAAGTAGGTTATGATGAAATTATTTGTTTAAAAGCAAAGTGAAGTTGTCTTCTGAATATAAATTTGGAGGTATTGATTGAAACGGTGATGAATGAATCGTGTTTATTTTTTAAAGCTGTTACCAAAGGTAATATCAATCTGACATTGACAGTGGAATTTAGTGGTAAAAAGAAGTTGCTGGCAGTTATTCAAATAGAAGCAGCAGTTACATTTGTAGGAAAAGTGACACTATTTAGAGAAATGCAGTGGCAATGCTTGAAACACCAACTCCTTCACCCTCAAGAAGTATCCAGACTCATACTCACTCCATCCCCTTGTAAGAGCTCAGTGCTTGATGGGAGTTCTCTTGCTTGGTGTGTCACCAGACAGCAGTAGAAATCCACTGCTGTGGTCACATTTAAGGCCTGAACCACTCAGGTTTTCATGCTTCCCTTTGTGCATGGTTTATGTTAACAGAGGAGGATGCTTGAGGTCTGAAAAGGATTTATGCAGTAGAATTGGCTGACCACATCTTTCCTGTGCTCCTCATGCCCCTTGTGCATCAACTCATGCTACAGCTCAAGGGTATAAGCAGTAACAATGTGGAGTCTGCTTAAACTTATAAATTTCAACTCCTTTGAAATGAGTAACTACCAGCAAAAGCAGTTTCTGCACAGCATATTCTAACAGAAAAAAAAAAAGTGAATGTTGATAAAAATTCCATGAAGTTTGTAAAAATTAGCACTTGCAATGGGAAAACTTGCTTAAAAGGAATAGGTGCCACTTTAAGAAGCACATTTAAAATGCAATGTAAATGAACATAAAAGGACAGTGACCTGCCTGCCTGCTACATTTCTACTCATTATTCATCCTTCTTTGGAGGGAAAAACCAAACCCAAACCAAAATAACTCCCAAACATGCTATTTTTGCAGTGAATTTATGCATTTAAATGGATTCTGCTGTTAGATGGTACAGAACATGGCCAGCTTCAGCAGAGCAAGATTTCCCCATAGTATTTGTACAAAAATGCTATTCCATCCCTTTTCATTTACTCCCCCAAAGAACAGGCAGTAAAGGGGAGCATGTGTCTGCTTGTGACTGAAGCTCTGCACATGCCACCTCATCTGTGACTTTCCCCTGTAAACTGGGGAATCATGTTAGTGACATTCAGCTGCTTTTAATTGGAGATTTCTTGGTCATTATGGGTTTACTGGAAAAAAGTGAATGAACAAAAAAACCCCATTTATTCAAACCCAACACTTGAATGAACATAAACTGAAACTATGAAAGACATTCTTAACTGCTGGGGTGTTGGGTGTGGGGGGAGAGAAAAGCAGTTTACAGCTAGGAAAAGCTGTCTTCTGTTTTCATTTCATAAAGGAAAATTGTTCTTTACTTGTGAGAGATGACTTGAGTAATAGAAATATGGCAAAGAAGATGCAAACCCAGAACCTGCTTCTTTCTTGAGTGGGAGAAAGTGAATTCAAGTTGGAAACAAAAATCCGCAGTCTCAATTGCTGCAGGTGAAAGGAGCTATCCTAAATTATTGCAATTAAGAATCCACTCCATAAAAAAAAAGTGTATTTTAATCCTCTTAATTTAAATGGTTTCTTTGTATTCTGGTTTTGGGGTTTATTCTCTGGTGGGATGGAAAGAATAATTTTCACTAAGTGAAAGCCAGGTGATGTACTTGCCACTAGGCTTTACTGTGTGCAGAAGTCTGAGTGCTATGGTATGGTCTGGTTTGTGAGGGGCAGGAGGCGAGTTTGCAAAGCCTGGGTATTTTAAAGGCTGCTCTGGATGTCTTTGTTAAGCTTTGTGTGGAGCTGAAGCTCATGGTCAGCCAGTTTGTTTCCTCCTTGCTCTTCACACCCTGGGGTTACAGGTTGTACCTCCTAGTGCTGGTAACATCCTACAGTGAATCAAATTCCTAAGGTTTGCATTGCTTTCTGAATGATCATCGTGACTCTACTAGTGTATGAGAAGCACGTGAGTTTGAAGAGTAACTGTCTATACTTTCTTTAATGTGTTTGGATAAATCCTCTGTGGTTCCAAGGAGCCAGAGCAACTCTGCTATTGGCAGCTTCCCCAGCTTTGCACCATCACAGCTAAGAGCTGATCAAGCTGGCTCACTCTTACTTGTGCTTGATTAACATATTCTTTTGACATTCTGTGTATGCAGCATGTGTTTTAAATTTTAATAATACACCGACCTTATGCTGCTTGTTTGTCAGCATTCTCCTTAAGAATTCTCTACGTGGAAGGGAAATGGTGTGAAATGTATTGCAACTCAAACAATGCCATTCGTAAGCTTCAGCTTTCAGAAGTTAATTATTATTTATATGCTGGAGCCTCTGTAACAACCTCCAAAGTTACAGGGAGGAAAGCAGGTGAACTTCACACTGGTAAGAGAGCATAGACAGATGCAGTCAAAGCAGTGTTGGTGGAAATGAGCTACAAGCTTCTGTCTCTCAGGTTGCTATTAGTACACTGAATCTGTGCTTGAAAGGCCCACCTTGGGCCTGACTTTGTTCTAATTTGAGATAGTTTTGCCCCAGATTTTTAGTCATTCACTTGGGCAATGCAGGAAATTACTGTAATGATGGGATGTCTCTCTCTTCCCCTGTCTGCTCATATCTGCTGCTTCAACTGAATTGAGGAAAAAAAAAAGGGTCTTGGAGGGGAAGAAAAAAAGCAAGTGAGTTGTTTCCTGTTAGTTGAGCTTCCTGAACACCAACCCTGTGGGATCAGAATGACAGGGGAGGGATACCTGGGTAATAGCTGGGGAAGAGCAGGAACAGCTGTAAGAATTAACTCTTCTTGCAGCTGGCTATTAACTTTGTCTAAGTTTAGGCTGGAAGTGCCTTTTTCAAGAATTACAGCTCAGATGTATAGTAGCTCCTCAGAGGCTGGATAAAATAAGGCTTCAAACTCTTTTGTCACTCTCTGCATACAAATCTGATTGTGATTGGTTATTTAATTCCCTAGTGCAGAAATACCCTTCTACAGTATAGGCATATCAAGAACTGCCTAGGTGAAATTGTACTGCAGTTCCAAAAGCCAGGTCTGAAAATACTTAAGGAAGTAAAAGACACTGCTTGATGTGGAAAATCTGCCGGATGGGGAAGGCAGGAAGGTACCTGTAAATTCCCAAGGGCACACACTCTTAAGATGGCTGTGCCAGTTTCAAATACTAATAGATTAATGAAATAATTTTCAACCTGCTCACCAATTCAGAGTTTGAAAGGACTGTCTTGTGGTCATTCAATGGTAGGGGCTCAGAAACTCAAACTCTGCTGAGCTACCAGTGTCCTGTCTGGCCAGGGCATGGCCTCTTCTCTAAGGAAACATGTTCTCCCCAGTCCTACCTTTGCTAGTTTACTGTCTGTGTGATGTGTGCCCACCAACACAGTGCCTGTCAGGGGCTCTGTTGCCTGGGTCAGTGCACTGGCTTTTGTCAGCAGGAGAGGGAGCTGAGCAAGTGTCCAGGGGTCTGCAGAACCCGGGGAACCATGTCCCCTGTGCATGAACCTGGTCTCAGGGAAGTGTGAGGTGGTACCATGCACTAGTCACCTGCACATCAAAATCTGAAACCCAAAAATGAACAATCTGCTTTTACTTGCTCCGAAGATGGATGTAACAGTCACAGTGAAATGAAGAGAAAAAGATTCTGTATTCCCCCTCTTGGTGAGTTTTCCCATATATCAGCTTGTGTACTTGTTCTGTGGTAGAGACAGGTTTTCCATTCTGGCGTGTCAAATGTCAGCCTAAGTACAAGGCAAAGAAATAAAACAGGAGTTGGAGTGCTTAAGGATGCCAATAAGTTCCTGGAGTGCAGTGGGAATTAGGTGGCCCCCGTGGGAGCTGATAAATGACTCTCCATGTGTGCAGCCAGTGGAGACACAGAGATGTAGCTCTAATTCTAGCCCTAAATTCATATGCAACTGTCCAGCTTAAGGCAAATTGTAACACAAAGGCAGTTTTCACTGGCTTGTAGTGTTGCCAAGCTACCTACCATGTAGATTCTGTGGAATTGCTGTCTTGGTGGTAGTAGGCAGCCAGGAGTACAAAGTCCAGAGCAGCAAAGGCGAGCAGACCACACAGCCGTGGCCCAGAGGAAGAGTAAAAGCTTTTTTCCTGGATCATATAATCAGATCTGTGTTAGCTGATCTTTGAAGCTGTATCACAGTGACTTGCTATGGTTATTTAATACAAAACCCAGGACACCACAGAGTGTGCAGAAACCATTAAAAGCAACATTCGGAAAAATGAGTGTGGTACTGTACTGCCTTTGAAATTGCTTTTCATAAGTTATCTCCCACGAATCAAATAGAACCTGTGAGGGAATAAAAAGAACCAAGCAGGATGTGACAGGTACTTAGCTTAAGAAGAAAATGAGTGTATCTGTGTTATTGTTTACTACAGTAATAATCAGGAATTTAAGACATTCCACACACCTCCTACCCTGCCCCCAAGTTAGCATCAGGTGCAGCTGCCTCCTTTTATCTACTGAATAGAGAGCCCTGCGGCCGGCGGTGCGGGGAGCTGGGTGCTGCTGCAGTGCCCAGCAGCCACGAGGCAGGTCCTGCCTTCCCAAGGGATGACTTCTGCAGGGAATACACAGCGTGGGCTCTGGGGTCATCTGGTTCTTACATCTGCCTGAGCAAGGAGTGCAAAGCTCTCATGTTGGAGCTGCTGGATGGGCTCTAGCTGCAGTCTGCTTTTGTAGGAATAAGTAACCTGGCTGGTGAGATCATTGCCCACATGGCCAGACAAGAGCAGATGGGCAGCTAGCTGTGTCCCCTGTAAGGCACACAGACCCTAATCCTGCCTGTCCCAGAGGACCCTGCAGAGTGTAATTCCAGCCTTTGCTGAGCCTGGAGTCAGAACTGAAACCCAGTGTAGTGATCATTTGGTCACTGTTTCTCTCCACCCAGAAGTTGTATCTGGAATATAAGCAGAGTGGTGGTGAGAACATGCCTTGTATGATTAGGGTGAAAAGCTCTTCAACAGAGAAGAAACCTTACCCCCTATATAATATATATATAAAAGTCTAAACAAAACTTTATAGATGACATATTGGCAAAACACTGCCAGAATAAATTTTATGTAGGTATAAAAATATGCTCAGTGGGTGTAAATTTTGTATGCATTTCAAATTCTAAACTTGACAAATTGATGGGTTTGCAGGGCATATCTATATTCTTTTTTTTAAGGTGATAAAAAATTCAAGAGGTGTAGGCTCAGATAAAAATAAATGTGATCACATAATGTATTTGATTTAATTTATGAAGCACTACCTGTCCTCCTTTAACAGGCTACTCAAGACATGTTAAAATGCTCTAATGCTCTGAGCACATGAGCTTACCGGTGGGGAATGTTAATGTGCTCGTTAAGTGCCGTCCTTCCTTGTAAGTGTAGGTGGCACTTTTGTACCACTGTTTACCTGTGCTCACTGCTACTCACTCTTCTGTTGCTTCCTTCTCAGCTTTGCTGATGTCTTGGTACAGTTTCTCTACCTTCTCACTTCCTCCTGCAGCTGCTGTTGGACACCTGATGGGGCTGTGAGGAGAGAACCTTCTCACATCCTTTCCCTCGTCTGCCCACCACTCTTTGCATGGAGCTTTGCTTGGCTTTTCTGTCACATCCTTCATTCTGCAACAAACAGCTTGGAGTCCTCATCTTCGTTAATGCCTAGTGGTCTTCCTAGGCATTGTGTTGTGCTTTTCTGACTGAGGTAAAATGTGTCTACCTCACCAAGCTTTTCATTTTGGACTGTCCTAGGACAGGCTTCAGTGAGAGCCAAAAGTGAAGTGATACAGACTTTCTTGGCCTGTTAATAAACTTTCAACTTCATCTGTCCAAAGTACATGGTATCTGCATTCACCATGCAGTGGGCCCAGTATGAAGTATATTAACAGTCACTGGGTAATGTACCAGCCTCTTGTCTTCCCTGATCCATCAGAACTCCCTGCAGAAGGGTTCTTTATTTTTGTCACCAGCTGAAGCTTAAAAAAACAGTCTCGGTAAGCAAAATGCTCCTGGATCCTGTTAAGGTCTTGTGACCAATGTCAGCATCTGTCATGTGGTCTATAAAGTGTCCTGGAAATTGATATCAATGTTTGCTTCTGGCTGTAAACACTCGTTTCCTACCTGGCACTGAAAAATCAGAGGAGGTGGCTGTGCTGATGGAAGAGGGTACTGCAGCACCAGAGCTGTGGATGCAGTATTAAGTGGGCACACAGTATTTGTAGTGTTTCATAGTAATTAATAATGTCTCTTTTACTCTCATGTGCTCTGATTTTTTGCTGTTTCACTGCTCTGAGCCTTCCACAGCAGAGTTACCTGATGGCTGAGCAAACTTCAGACTGGTAGCTGCACACCTCCAGCCTGACAAGGCTTAGCTTTGACCTTTGGGGACATGCACACACATATAAAAATATTAGGCTGTGCATTGAACTACAATGGGGGAGTAAGAAATACAATTGTGTTTGCAGAGAGCCCCCAGAGTATCCAGCCTGCATGGCTGCAGGAGAGTCTGGCTGTGGAGAAGACTGGCAGTGAGAAATTGCAGACAAGGTGAACACATGGTTTATCCCCCCCAGCTAGTACACATCTCCAGACAGATGTTTGACTGAAAGCAACAGAAATAAACAAACATTATTCATTCGGAAGGCAATGATGAGAATTATGAAGCTGGTGGAAGGAGCAAGGGTCAGTAAAAGTTAATTTGGAAAACTTGTTTTTGCCAAAATGAAACAATTAGAGTATCCAGAGAAAGCATGGCTGTGTTGGAACAAGGAAATATTCTTGGCAGACACATGATCGTATTCTGTGCACTTCTGTTTACGAGCAAATGCATCATCTTTGCTCTTAGCCTAATGTGATGTTGAATTATTGAATTGTATTTGTTAATTTGCTTCTAAACAATCTATAAAGTCTAAAAAAAGTGATTGGATAGAGCTTAATTTTGTGTAGAGTCTGTTTGGAGCAGTTTATTTGTTTATGTCCAAGGGCAATAATTTGAGAACATCTCTGCTCTCTGATGCCCATCGTCAGGTAGAGATGTCAGCAGGATTGTGGAACTGATTTAAGGGTACAGATCAGGTCTTGTGTATTTCTCTTCAAGACGTATCTGTAGGCTGTTAATAAATTAGTTTGCACTTGGGTGATCTTAACAGTGCAAGCTCAATATGCTTTGGGAAAGGGAGGTGAATTCTGTTCTGCTTCATGTGCAAATGAAACCATGAGTTAAGTACTAATTCTTTATTATTGATTACTCAATACTCGTTGGTAGTGATTTTTGTGAAATAGGGTAGAAATACCACTTCATTTTCAGTTCCAGTTTGCATTGTTGATAGTTAAAGTAGAACAACCAAACTTGCAAACTGAACACCTTTATGCAGGAGTCAAAGAAATGCTTCTTCCATGACCAGCTCATGACATATACTGGTATTTGAAGAAAGGGAGATTTAGTTAGTTTGGAGAACTCAGACTTGGTACAGGAATGTGATCTTGTTATCATACTTGTTTCTGAAAAGAAGCATCAAATGCCCAATTCTTTCATGTCTATAAGCACAGTCTGTAAAGATATTCTTGCAGATAGGCATCTTCTGTTTTCTGTGTGTGTAAGGAACAAAGATGTCTTAACTGGCTTACTGGAGTCCTTGGCTAGTGATTTGCTACATGTATTAACAATTATTTGCTGTTATTTTCACATTTGGCTCTGTGCATTCTGGGCTGTGAACTGATCTGGAGAATGCCTCAGGATATGAAAATCTTAGAATAATAACAATGATCATTGCAAGCTAGAAAGATTATGTGTATGAGAGAAGATTCCACCTTTTCCCTTTCTGGGTTCATTTATTTGAGAGATGAAGGAGAAAAAGCATATGATTAGGCTAAAATATCCAGGTTAGGAAGTCAGCAGTGACAGGTTAGATCAATACATGCTAAATTGGGCATTTTAGTGAAAGTAGAAAAGAACCAGCAGAAACATTTATATATTGTCTGTGTCTGTAAAAGAAGTGGGAGAAGTGCTGGGTCCTGTAGACTAAGCCCTGCTTGTAGGCTGAGAAGAGTATTGAATTTTTGAATGCTGGAGTATTTGATGGTAAACCTAATCTGACACTACATCAGGATGAATCCTGTTCCAACTCAAAGGTGTTGAAGAGCAGGAAAGGAGGCACGTGGAATATGAACGACACGGCCAATGTGCTCCTTAGATATGTTCTCTATTGTAAGCTGTTAAACAAGGAGGAGGAGACAGATCTCAAGTGTGGAGCAAACGAGTGCTGCCTTCACGACTTCACAGTAAGTTATTTTTGGCAGCAGGCTGCAGAAAGTGGAATTTTCTGAAAGGTAAAACTTTGAGCTTGGCTGGGAAAATTGATCAAAGGAGATGGACACATATATAAAACTGGGACGTGGAGATTTTTAGTCAGAGGGCAAGAATGTGTTTTCCCTCCTTTTGACCCAGTACCACAGAAGAAATCTCCTGGTAATGTGCAGAGGTAGCTGGTCTGTGGTACCTCCACGAGAGCAGGATTTCAAAAGACTACTTTCTTGGGCTTAAAGTGCATTTTTCTGTGTGCCTTGAGTTCAAAGCAAGCCTGAGATTGCAAGCAGAACTCAAAGCCATTGTGGTTTCACCTCATTTTTACACCAAGCCCATTGAGGTTTGAGGGATTTAATCCTAAAGCTGTAAATCTGGCTTGGTTCACACAGAACTTTGGAAAAGGTTGTTTGAAAGAACTGCAAACTCCAGAGATGTCAGAGAACTTTGGCTGAGCTTGTTACTTGCACAGAACAGGAGGTCAAGGGGCTTTTTCAGGATTTTCAGAGTTGCTGGGAAAAAAATTTCATAGCTCTGCTCCTATTAAGCCTGTGGCCAACTGCATTGTAGGCTCCTGCACGGGTCAAAATGCTTGTCCTGAATTTATAGCAGGGGACATCCATGAATCTCATTAGCTAAAAGTGCCCTTGATTTCAAAGGGAGAATAAAAACAAGGCAGAAATGCGAAGCATAGAGCTGTGTTTATAAAGGTTGTCAGCTGAGCAAAGAAGGGGAGAGTGAAGGGAGCAGAGTGAATATTTGCAAACAAAATAGTGCACTAAGTTTACCAGGAGTCAGTATCTTTGGTTTCTGGCTGGGTCTGTAATGTCAGTGCCTTGAGTTCTCTTCTGCTGGGACTGCCTTTCTACTGCACTTGTTTCCCAGTTCATATCTCACACCCTGTGAACTCTTTCAATGGCTGCAATGTGGTGCTCATACTCTGACTGAGTGCAACATTCCCCTGTGTTCCCTGATGGCCGTGACAATTCCCGTGTTTTCCTCTAGCAACAACAAATAAACTCTTTGGTGGTTCAATCCCTCTAACAAGTTTTCCTCTTTCCTGTACTTCCTAACTCTTCTCACTGTGAAATCAGCAGCAAGTCCTGAACTGTGCTGTTTGTTTTGGAATCTGCTGTTCCATGTCTCCCATCCCTTCCCTGAGAAATGTTGAGAGCATCAGCCCAGGCAGTGTGGGCAGTGGCTCTCCCTCCCTCCATGCCACAGGACTCTCTCTTGTCTCTATTTTTGCTCATTTATGGTTAGGGACTATTTTAAAGTTGAAATAGCTGTTCCCTTACTGATTAGATGCAGGGATGTACTGGGACCACGTGGGGAAAAACTTCCTTTGGTCAATGACTGCATTTTCCACCCTTCTTCACAGGAAAGTAAGGAGAAAATAATTTTGAAAATAATTATTTTGTCTTTATTTCTTTAGAAAAAATAGTGTTAAGTGGAGGTTTATTATTCTGTGCCAAGATGGGAGGCATATATATCTTAATTTTCATAAATCTATTTACCTCTTAAAGGCATTCTCGTGCCTTAATTAATCTGTGTAAAACACCTTTAAAAGGGATACAGCTTTTGGAAACTCAGAATAAATTTTGAGGAAGCAGGCACAAGGCTGAGGTGTCAGAATCACTTACTGTTTGTGAAAACCTTGGTCATATCTATCCCTGAATATAGACAGGGAGCTGAGGCACATAGTGGATGTTTCTTGGGGAGAATTTTTGCTTTTAATGACTAAATGAGCTGTTCCAGAAATAGTCATACATTTTGGATCATTATCTTTTAATCAAGCCTTGTGTGCTGCACCTCTAGAAAATTACCACCTACCGAAACAGAGCTACAGAAATATCTTGAGTGTCTGACAACAACCTTTCAACCTTTTAAAAAAAATAAATGAAAAGATTGAGATTTTGCTCTCAGTTATGCTGGTGTCAATCTTGGATAACAATACTGATGTCAATACAATTAGATCAGCCTGACACTGGTGTCAATGATGACAAAATCTGGCTTAATATCCAAGACTTGCTACCTCAAAAGTCAAAAAGATTGTTTCAAATTCTCAGTTATAACTATGCTGAATTCTACTTTCTACAGAAAATCTTTCATTGCCTTTGAAAATCTATGAGCCCTTGTTACAGTAATGGCAAGAGCCCTTCCTTTACACTCATAATCAGTATTGATTATAATGTGAGATGAAGAGTCCTCTGGTAGAATAACATTACTGTCTGATTTAATCAGATAATTGCTATCTTTATTCATAAATATTGTGTTTTATTGCTTTCTGTTAGTGTGGCACATATGGGATTCATAATTTATTTCAATTACACCAGTCATCAGAGAAGCCAGTGAAATGTGATATTAGCAATGCTGCATTTACTGTACCACCAGAGACTTTCTGGGCACGGACAGGCCCATCCTCCCTGGGACAAGAGCTCTTTATAAAGCACCTGGGATATCTGCTGATCAGGGCTAAGTAGTAAAGAAAAATTAATCTAGATAGTTTAGGATGCTTTCAACACGAGTACCAGGAATTTGAGCTAAAAGCAAGAAGGGAGGGATGAAGGAGGGAGAGAGAAATGGGGAATTGAAAGAGAGTATGGAGGTTGCAGAGAACTCTCTGCTCCAACACTCCTCCCCTCCCTTTCCTTCTGAAGAGCAAAGCCTCTTGGACTCTGGGTTTTGGTGGCATTTCTGATGAGACGACTCCTTCTGTTTTTTCCTGCATTCAGCTCAGCAACTCCCCTTCTTAGAATGATGTGTAGTTTTTCAATGGCAATTCCAGTGGCACTAGTAATTTACATGGGCAGTAACATTAGGAATATGTGCTTCTCTCCGTGCTCTAAAATAATTTTACAGTCTTGGAAATGTCCAGGTGTCCAGCCAGCTCTTCAGAGCTCCTCTTTAACAGCACCTCAGAGCACCAGCAGGGGAGAACATTTAGAAACCAGTAACTTTTAGTGATGCTCTAACAGATTATACCAATAAAACCATGCTCTTCAGGTGGAGCGTGATGCATTCGTGGCATGATACAGCTTCCAGGCAGCCCAGTGTAATGCCCACTCTCTCTTATTATTTATAAAAGAGATTGCTGGAAAAAGACTGCTTTGTTGCTCTCTGAAGCTCAGGCAGGTCAGGAGAGAAACTGAACTTTTCAACCTGGAGGCCCCTGCTGCTGTGGCAGGCAGCAGTCTGGCAGGAACACAGGTTCAGCAGCACAGAGCAGTAATGAAAAATGTGGCTTTGCAACTTTTCTCTGTCAATAACAAAGCTCATCTTTTTGTGCCAGCAAGACATTGCATGCAGCACACATTTCAAATTCAGTTAATCTCAAAATAATTCAAAAATCAAAGAGCTTATTCAACCATCAAGACATAGCAGATTGACTCGCTGTGTATTCATGGAGGGGATAACAGAGAGAAAAAGAATTCAATATCTGAAGCAGTAAAAGCAGAGCTGGTTTTTTGTTTGGTCTAAATTGTTTTTAGCCCACATGAGCACACTATGAATGCTAAAAAAGGCACCAAAAGAATATTTTACGATTGCATTGTTTGCATTACTTGTCTAGGAATAAAATTCCCAAAGATGGCAGGTGTTAGATCTGTGCACGTGCTCTTGCTGCCTCCCTGCAAGAGCTTGGGTGTTTTTGACGTTTTTTCAGGGCTGTGTCACTGCAGCCCAGTGTCAAAGAGCACTTGTGCACACAGCTGCTGGGCTGTTGGAATTGCTCACTCACCTTCAGTGTTTCCTGTTGGGAATGTAGCAGGGAAGAGAATTCAGACACCACTGGAAACAGAATTCCTGCTGCCAGATGAATTTGTCTTTATGACCGGGCACCTGCTAGAGGCAGTGCCTATAGTAGGTGAAGGTGTGTGAATGGCAGTCTTGTGGTAGCATGTATTTGCCTGCCCAGCCTGTCAGGATGCAGCACTGCACCTCAGCTTAACAGCTCTGTGCCCTGCTCTGTGCCCCCAGCAGCAAGTGAGGGGGTCAGCACATGGTTCTGGTGGCAGACATTAGGACCAAGAGCTACAGGAACTGGGAGGTGACCAGAGGAGCCTGTTCTTGCAGCTCAGCCCATGGGGCACCCTTGGTTGTGCCCCCTGCTTAATGCTCAGCATAGACTGAGCTCTTGTAGGGTTTGTGAATCAGAGGCTCCTCTCCCTGCTCCACCTAACTCTTCTTCTGAGCCAGAATAGATTATTTGGCAATAAATTGCTCTCGTCTCGTAGGCTCTAAATTTATGTCATGCCCATTTTATCTTTTATATGCATCTTAGAAGTTTTCCAGACGCTGAGCACTGAATTGCTGCAGACTCACAGCCCAGTTCCACCAGGCTCCTGCAGGCAGTGTGAAGGGCTTTTATTCTTGAAACTTGCAGACAGCTGAATAAACGAATTTCTTTCACCTGTTAGTTATCCCGGCTTTGTTTGTCTTTGCACAGCGGAGTGTAATCCAATAGAAGTCAATTACAGACCCCTCTTTTAATTGTCAGTCAAACGGTGGAGATGGTAGCAGTCATGGAACACTTGCCTGTGTTCAATAGGGAGTGTGCCAGCACCGAGGGGAAAGGCACGATGTGGCACCAGGTGACTCCAATTTCCATGGAGACTTCACCAGGGTGATGCTTGCAGAATTGGGGTCACATGATAAGCATTTAACCGGCTGAGAGCCAGATAATGAAAAAGAACCCACAAACCCTGTATGATTTCTGTGTAACCTAGAAAGATGATTATTTCCTTCATCTATTTCGTGCAGTATTTCCTTACTGAACAGTGGGGCTGCTGTGAGAGAGAAAAGATTCCAAGCTTCTGCTTGGAACAGGAGCTCTTGGGTTATGTGACTCAATAAACTATCTCACTAGCTTCCAGCCCACTAGTAGTGGGGAGAAGAAAGTTTGGCAATACCACTTAGTTGTACTTGGAAAGTTGGACTTTTATTTTTTTTTTTTTAATAGTGTTTTAAGAACAGGTAGGTGTGATGATAACGGGGGAATCCACTTCTCTTGTTCCGTGGCAGTGAAAAAGTTTCTTTCCTGGTCTCCAGCCATCAGACATTTTCACTAGAGAGCTGGAGACTGCTCTGGCAGTGCAACATTCCTTCCACATCTCTCTATTATCTGTTTCCATTACTCCTGAGATCTTTGGTTCCTCTCTGAATTGAGGTCAGCAATGGCATGGCATGGCAGAGGGATCCTGGAGTAGGGCTAACAAACCAGTTTGCTGTGTATAACTGGCCCATAAAGCTGGCTTTGGTGCATTTTGGGAAGATGTATTCAGTGTCCCCTCCTGGAAGGCTTTTTTGTACTTTATAAGACATAAAGTCACCTAAAATTTTGTCAGACTTGTGCTGTCTTCCCAGGCAGCTCAGCTGCAGGTTTCTCAACTCCCTGCCAGTCCACAGAGTTGTGATAAAGTGGGTCACACCCAGGAGGGAGAACAAAAGATAAAAGGAGATTACAAGAGCATATTTGCTGTTGAAATCTTGCTTTAGTTGTTCCCTGTTGACAAGAGCGCTGCTATATGTTCTTTATGTTAACATCAATGATTTATGTTCCTTTGGCAGCATGCCACTCCTCCACCTGCTTTCAAGTGACTGATGTGGGGAAGTAATGAGAGGTGGCACACCATGCACCAGCACCCCTCAGCTTAATGAGGGGCATGAGTGAACAAAATATGCTTGAGCTTTCACACAGACTTGTTGTTTTCCAACAGCATAGATTGGGGTCACTTTCCTTCCTTGTTCAGCAAGGGTCTGGACCTTGGAGCTGGTTACTCCTCTTGCTGTCTACCCTACATGGGCTGCATGTGTGAAGTTTAGCCAGGCAAGGGCTGGTGTCTCTCCAGTAGCTCAATTTTCTCTCTCCAAACTTTAGAAGAGGCCCATCAGCACAGCAGGGGCAGGCTGGCTCTGGCCTGCTTCTCACACAGGAACAAGAGCTCCATGAAGTATTGTCAGGTCCCTGCCCCTCTGCCTACTAATAAAATAAAAGCCAGTAAAACCCTTAACAGCATTTTGTGCTGCATGTGGGCATTGATCATGGGGGATTACAGTTGTTGCTATTGACAGACTGAATCACATTAACTCCTACTGACTGCTCCAGGTCTTTGGTGTTTAGAGAGGACAAGGAGTGGTGCTTTCCAAAAGTGACATGAAGGAATAACCCCCAAAATCATTAATGGAATGGAAAACAGCTCGGGGTTCATTCTCCAGTGATCAGCTCTGCAAAGTTGAATCTTTTCTGCTTTAAGCCTGAAGTTACA
This sequence comes from Ceyx melanurus, assembly GCA_024611195.1. NCBI lineage: Eukaryota > Metazoa > Chordata > Aves > Coraciiformes > Alcedinidae > Ceyx > Ceyx melanurus. The sequence goes on from JANHGL010013661.1 coordinate 60,963, forward strand.
GACTTCTTCTGTTTGATACTGTCAGCTGCAATTGCTTGCAATCAAATCTTTCAGCTGTCTAGCTGGAACGTTTATGTTTAATGTAAAAGACATAGGTAATTTACAGCAAATAGTAATGGAAATGTGAATGTTAGAGGTTCTGAGTGGGCAATATGTTATAAAACTTTATGTATCCATTTTACACATGTACAGCTCTCTTCAGTCGTAATGAAAAGGTCTAGTTAACATTTTTTTTTACATCTTATTCTCATTAATGCTTTTTTTCACATCTCCGTGCTCTCTGGTTCTCCAACTGCAGTGTTAGAAATACATTTGTTATGTTTACATAACACAGGGAGGTGCCTATAGGTTCTGGGATGCTTTCTTGTTATGAAAGGTTACTGAGTACCTTGCAGAAACCAAGTCTGGAGTGCCAGCTTAGAGGAGTGGTGGTGAAGACAGGATTCAAACCAAAGCCTTGAGCATTTATCCAAGCATTTGAAATGGTTCCATCCAGAAAGAATGAAGCCTCTGACTATATTAGTAAAAGTGCTTTAAAATTGTCTAGATTTTCAGGTTGCTAATCTGCTTTGGTTTGGAGCACGTGGCCCTTGTTCTTTCTGAAACATTAGACTGGATGTATTAATATTGTAATTGTCATGTGGCTTTGTGCCAGATTCCCTGTTAGTGTAAGGACCAGAGCAGGCCCTGCATTTGCTGTGGATTCCAGTCTCCTAAACAGGAGAAATTCTCTCTGAGACTTCTCAGAGAAGGGTTCAGATAGTCAGGTCTGGCAGTGCTGACCTTGGTGCTTTTAGCAACAGATGAATGGCACCTTTTGTGCACAGCTGCCCTGGACTGGCACCTGCTGATCTTTGGAAAAGAACTTGTGATTTACATGCTGTCAGTGGACAATTGCAATGCTAAAAATATTTATTAAAAAAAAAAAAAAGAAGAGGAGATGTCTTATTCCAAATAGCTCTGTTGGTGTGGGACCTGTTGCTTTCCAGTACCAATGTTGGGAAGAAGTTTAAAAGAAAAAAAAAAAGCCAAAAGTGAAGGGTAAAAGAATTTATTCAGAAATGGGAAATGAGAAGCAGAGGCTTTTTGTGTGTTTAAGCAGACAAGCAATTGCAGGGAATACCTGTGAATCCATTTAGATTTAGAAATCATTCTAACATCTATAAATCTCCCTGGAGGTGATTTTTCTGATTAAAACTGATGGAGTTTTAATTGATAACTTCAGTTGCTCAAACCCACTTTTTCATTCACCAATTCACCATAAACAAATGCTTTGCTTTCCAAAATTTTTCACCAAATGAGCGAGAGAAATAATTCTCCATGTGCTCCTTTGTTGGGAACAGTCTGCTACAAATCCCTTTCCCTGGAGACTGGAAGATTTCTTTGTTTTGAGTTGATGGACAAATCCTATCATATTTGGTTGCTGCTCTTAGACTGTATCTAGTTACGGGGTCACACTTCCATATGCCAACATTTATTCTGCTTTTACCAGGATTTTCAAGGATATTGAGACCAAGAAAAAGGTCTTTCAGAAGTCTACTGAAAAGATCTTTTGGAAGTCTGCTGAATCTTTTAGCAACTAGGCAGCTAAGCATTAAATGTCTCCACTGTGACAGATGGTTAAATAATAAAATACCTTTCTAGTAAGTATTGAAGATAGGAAATATTATGTGAAAGGGGCAGGAAGTGTTTCAAAGGGCACTTGATAATAAAGGGTCTGCAAGTGTTACTGGTAAGTGATTTATTGATTTGTTCAGTGTAGCATGTGAGACTGTACTGATTTATCCAGAGCATATACACGAGCCATGTCATTACAAACTGCAAACCAATCTTTACAATTAGTTACTGTCCAATAGCCTTGGGAAAGATGTACCTGTCCTGCTGCCCAGCCCAGGGCACAGGGATTACTTGGAGATGAAAGTTGATGTGAGTAGATCAAAGCTCAGTATATTAGGTCAAGCATGTTTAACATAGATTTATGAACCAGGATTCTGGTTCATTTTGTGTTCTTTTGGGAAGGAAAAATTGAAGTACTCCAAGGATTTTCCTTCTCAATACCCACAGCTTGCTTGCACTTTTCTAATCTCATTTCCCTTCCTGTCTGCTTTCTCTAGTCTGTCCTCTTTGCACCCACCCTGGGGATGCCTGTACAGTATAAGCTATGTATCTTAATGGTGTCTTCATCAGTCCCCAGGCTGGGTATTAGTCTTTATACCAAGAAGCAAAAACTGATTTTTTTTTTCTCATGTTCAGTCCTGAGAACCAAGAGATTCTCTTGCTGTAGATACCTCTAGTTTGTTAATGGTAAAATTCCACCTGAGTGGTATGATGTTCATACAGCAAGCTACCTGAGCATCTATCACTGGCAAAGGACTGGGAAATGGAGACCTCTGAAGAATTGATTCTGCAAAACAGAAAGACCTTCAACTTTAGAAGAAAGTCTGTTGCCCTGGAAATGGTTGCTAGGGCAAGGAAGTGCCTTTTGGCACATATTTCTGATCTTTAAAAGCAAAACTCTCATGACATGAAATGAAATCTTGTGGCTTAACGTGTTTCTTAAAAGAAGCCCAAGTCCTGTGCTGTTTCATATTTCTCCAATATAAAAGCTTTTTCTTGTCAATACTTGATGATCTGAAAATCCTTTGAGCCCTTGCACTCACGGAGGAGATGACAAGAGCCTGGGCTGCAGAGGTAAACACACAGCCCTGAGGTGTCTGCAGTGGGAGCTGTGCAGCCAGGTGCTTCCCAGAGGCTCTGCAGGGAGCAGCAGCACAGCCAAGCACAGAGAAGAGAACAGACAGCACATTTGTGCACTATTATTTGCAATCCTCCAGCACCCAGCAAGCCAGGCGTGGGCTGTGCACTGCACTAACACCAGACACACAACATGTTGTAAGATGAGACAATGTGGGGCTGAAGAGAGAACACAAAGCCAGAGGGTGGTGAGAGTGTGTGGCTGCTGGGCCTCAGCAATCAGCTGGCCAAGGCTGGGCTCTCCCTGCCTGTGACAGGATGGATATCTTTGTAGAGATGCTTCAGTGACTGTAATAAGTAACTCTGGAGATGTTCAGAGCGTGTTGCTTCTTAGCATGAAGGCCAGAGAGGATGGATCTGCTTTTGTATTTTTGTAGCAAGTGGATCCTGAAGGTAGAAGTCCTTGGTGGAAGAGAAGTGACAGCCTGTTTCTCAGTGCAGAATGAGAGATGACAAGGCAGGGACAGGCAAGGAAGAGCTTAGAAAATGAAGATGCGTTTTGTTTGATACACCATAAAAGAAGGAGCCAAGAGAGGACAGCTGGGATGGCTGATGTGGTCCGAGTGACAGGGAAGTAAAATAATCTTTTCAGAAGTATTGCAAATGGATGTGAGCAGGGCCAGAATTGCATTTGTCAAACCCAGAAAAAACGATGTTGTTTTAATAAAGACAAAAGGTGGTGGGAGCCCAGAGAGAGCCTTTCCAGTGTGATCTTATAAGAAAAGCCACAGCTGAATTTGTTATGTAGAGAGCATCTGCAGGATTTACACATAAGCTGGATTTGGAGACAGGGAGAAGAACCTGAGTTGCAGGTTACCCCAGGGTATGGGTTACAGCAAGTGGCACTGTACTGTCTGCAGGGACTGAGGATAGAAAGGGAGAAAGATTTGAGAAGTCTTCCCATGTTAAGCTTAAAATAATGACTAGGTTTCTCTGAAAGATTTTAATTCAAACAGGGTTTGCTGGAGCAGAGAGATACTTTTGTGAGTTGCTGGGATAAAAATACAAATTGAATTTATGTTTCCAAATCAGCTCTGGGCAGCTAAAGTTGACAGTTCCGCTCTCATAGGAGGAGGAAGAGAAGGTATTTGGGATTCACTGGTGGAAAAATGAAGCTGGGAACCGTGCCACAGTCCACATCATTCATGGCAGGTCACCAGGTATGGGGTGGTTTGGGGCTCATGTGCTGTGGAGAATGATGAGTATGCAGCAGCTGTGGATGCCTCCATGGTTTTGCAGTTGCAAAGGGTAGTTAGTTGGCCTGTTGCTGCCTTAGTGAATACAGATACTGGGTGGAGAAGCAATTCAAAGTCCCATTTTATCCTTCAGGAGAGACTCGTGACAATGTGGTTTTCTTCCTGTATCAATTTTTCATCTGCCTGTTAAATATAATTGCTGAGCTCAGTGTATATGTTATTTCCTCTCTGGCTTTGTATATATAATTTTAACTTGTGTCATAGACTCAAACTGTTATCCCTCCTTTGTTTTCCAGCATATTAATGAGAAACAGGGCAGAAGAAACCAGGATATTTTAGGTCTAGCACCTTCGATTTACTATTCTGTCTGCACTTCTTTAGCTGAAGCTGTTTAACAAAGTGGAGGGTTTTTGTTTTTTAATGCACTCTGAGTTCTGGAAAGTATGTGTATTGTACACCCACTAGGTAACATGCATGCTGTGGCTTCTGAGCTGAGAAATTCCTCCTGTCTCCACTGGGCTCCACTGCTTCTTCTCTTCAGAGAGAGCCCAGCCCACCTCTTTCATCCCCACATGCCCCAAGTATGGTGTTGTCCATCAAACCCAGCTCTTCCCTTCAGCAGTCCCCTCTGCTGTGCTGTGCTAATGCAGGAGTCTGGTGCCAGTCTGCTTTGGTGGGTGTCATTGCCAAAATAGCTGCTCTTGCAGGCTTTTTGCCTTTTTTTCTTCCTTTTCTCCAGTAAATTCAGACTTCATACAGTATCATTGTAGCTGCACAGTGTTATTTAGGGACAAATTGCCTTTATTAGTTTTGTATTGTATTATTTGCAGTAGTTTGTCCTGTGTCTACACAGTCAACTGGAAACATAATTTGGCTGTGTTTTATAAATGATCTCCTAGTTTATGCTTAAACTCCACACTAGATTTCAGCCAGAAGAAGGTATCAGTTTTGGAAACATTAGAAAGGTATAGCTGACCAACTCCAAATTAGCTGCCACTTGCATTGTAGTTTTCCTCTCCATGGGTTTTCAATCCCTCCAGGGATGGGGACTCCACCACTGCCCTGGGCAGCTGAACAACCCTTTTTGGGAAGCAATTGTTCCTTACGTCCAACCTAAACCTCCCCTGGTGCTGTTTCCTCTTGTCCTATCACTAATGAATTATTGCAATCAGCAAGATTCAGCTCTATGTAGAGAGAAGTCCATTCAGCAGTTTTTCTGACCAACTCCTGTTTGCAAATAGTCTAATTCTTTCACAGTTTTTATAAAGTTTATTTATGCACTTCCGTATTCTCTGCATGAATTCAAAAAGCAGATAAGACAAATCCTAATTTGAAGTATTATTTATGATAAATTTTTGGCACTGCAAAGATTGATCACAGAAAAATTTAAATATTGGAGCTTCTTTTCATACTTATGATGTCTGCTGTGGCAATGGAGTTTAACTGCAGGACTTCTCTTCCTTCTGAAAATGCTAATTGGATTTTCAACAGGATGTTCATGAGTAAAAGATGGTGCTACACAGTGAGACTTTTTTTCTTTTCTTTAAGCAGTTCTGCTTAATGAAATGTATAAAAATCTTCTATTGTTCTGTCAAAACAGAAATATGTGCTTACTCTGTTTCCTGCTGTGATCAACCAATCTGGTAATTTAAATCTAAATGTGCCATAATCTTGAACACCGGGAGGATTAGAAAATATCATAAGGAAAACACCCACATTTTCATTTAATAGATGGCCTTTTCAGCTCATTTTCAATTTACTGCTGTCCTTCCTTGCTGAAAACAAAAACAAGTTTCCTGAAAATAATGTCAAAACAGCAAAAGTGCATCAATTAAGCCACAAGATTCAACGGGGCATATTTTAATGGGCCATTAAGCCTCGGGTGTATTGTGAAGTACCAAGGTAAAGGGCAGATTACTTAAAGTACCCACAAAATATATTAATGATTCATTAAAACATGCCATGTAAACAAGTGGTCATATTATAACTAAGTGGCCTGATTGTACAATCATTTTTAGTGGTATATTAGAGGAGAAAATCTATAAAAGACAAGGTAAGAATTGGGTCCAGCCTTTTAAAACAAAGCCTGAAGTTATTTTTAAATCCTGAAATACATAATATGTACAATTTTCCCAGTGATATTTCTCCACGATCGAGGGAAGCAAATATGTTGAGTGAATAATTTTCAAAAGCAGTAATTTGATTAAATGCCTGGCAATGTGGCTTTTTAAAGCATTTGGGTCTGAGGAGGCAAGTCCTGATCTCCAGTACAGGGAATGTTAAGAATCTAGCAGAGCCCTGAGACTCCTGTGCCTGACTTCATAGAGCTGTGAAGGACACTGCTTGGTGAGTTTCCCAAGAGGGAATCTGAACTGCAGCCCCTGAGTGAACGCTGGTTTCTGCTCAGTTCTTCTGAGGAAACTTGGAACAAACTTCTTCCTTTTATTTGGCTGCATCAATTCCCAGCAAATGTATCCCAGTGAAATTTAACATTGCAGCAATTTCCTGCTAACACCATCCCTTACACACTGGGAATCAACAGCATGTAATGGGCATTAGACCCGGGTCTCCCAAGAAACCATTTTCACTCTCCAGTTGGTCCATCATTTATATGGATCAAGATGGTAAAAAAGAGAAAGTAAACCACACTGAAAACAATGTGGGCTGCATGTAATTTCTTCTTGATGGCCTTTAATGTATTACTGATCTTAACATATGGTAAATAGCACAGGTTCTTTCTTTTTTTTTTTGTAGTGCTGCCTCTGGTAGAGCATTTTTACCCTGTCTTTAAACAGTGTGTGTTCCTAAGCCTACACCTACTGAACATCTAGAACAAGCATAGAGAGAGGTCTTTAATGTGGGGTACTTACTCTGCAGTGCTTCAGCTCCTCCAGAGCACAGAGATTTGTCAAACTGCCCTGTGTTAAAGCCAACTGTACAAAAACTTTACTTTAAAAACACTGGACACCATCAGTTATAATTAAAGGTGCTGGTGCCTGGAGTATATAAATGAATTGCTGGTAGCTGTTGGTGCTGGTGAGATGGCCTTTTAGTTGGTCATCTCTAAAACGTAAGATCCTAATGAAAAGGAGCTGTGTGTATTGAGTCCCAGTTTTCTTTTGCAAAACCAGGAATTACCTGGTATATTTTTATTGAAGCATAACTCTCTTCTCAACTGGTATTGCTTTTGTACAGACTATTTTCTTTCCAATTTTTTGTTATTGGGGTTGGAAACTAATCAGTAAAAGTTCAGTCTTAGTGGTCTTTTAGAAAGCTGTTTGCTCACTTCATTACAAACTAGTTAAAGTGGTGAAACAAGGTGCTCATCAGGAGAGACAGGGAAGAGTGGTCAGAGGGTAGCTCTAAGATGAATCTAGTTTATGTGTTTTTGATAAGGTGGTGATAATTTCATCAGATCCTAGTGTCTGCAAAGTTTGCTTCTGGTTCTGACCTGAATGCCCCCCAGCCTGGGTCTGTAATTCAGCATCTCCTGTGCCCACCAGGCAAGTGACAGGCAGCAGCTGAGCCTCTCGGCCATACAGCCACTGCAGCAGGTCATCAAAAGGAGAATGTTCTACCTCCCACCACCACCAATTAATCCAACCCAATTTCTCTTCAAAAACAGCTTTTAGGCAAGCCTCACAGCTTAGAAGTTATTCAGATGTTTAAATGTTTTTTTTATGTTTCGAGTTGATGATGCTAGGGATGCAGGAGATGGTCTGGGCATCATCTTGTCATCTCAGACATGAAGCTTATACCTGTGTTGTTAGAAGTTTGGGGAAACTGTGGAAGTTTTAACAGGTTTTTTTTTCTGCTCCTTTAGTTCCCCAAGCCAGATAAGCCTGTGAGGCTTTTTGAATCTCAGGCAGCTGCTGGTGTTATAAGTACTTCTTAATTGCATATTTTGGAGAGGCTATAATGGCCCAGTGATTTCCTACATTTGTAGGCCAGAAGGCATCGCCGTGATCATCTACTCTGACCTCCTCCAGAGATGTAGGAATTGCTGGGTGAAATCTCATTAAATGGATTAAATAGTAAGTGTAAAATTAAAAAGATAATAAAATTTAATATTTTTTCTTGGTGCTGGTCCAGGACTTAAGGTGGCTCAGTAGTTCACTGCAAACATACCTGATTTCCATGTTTTCTCCCTATACTGTGTTGCAGAAAAGAAACCTCCTCTCTTACCATTTAGTAAGTTTGGAGTTTTTTGTTTTGTTCTCCCTTGAATGCTTGTACTTTAATATGGAAATGTAATCTTGGTGGATGTCCTAGTGTCTGTGCATCTGTAACAGCTCAGGCATATTAACCCTGCCTTGGTCCTCATCTATATTTGACACATCCCTTAGCAAAGATGCTGAGGACATGTATGACGCCCTCAGGATCCAGGAGTAGATCTGGTGCCTGTGTTTTATCTGCCAGCTTGTGTAGAGCTGAATACCCTCCAGAATGCCCCGTGGAGAGCCAGGACCACTCATGCATTCTATGCATTACCAAAACTGGGAGCAGTCCTGGAGGCACCTTCTCATGCCCTAGTCCAGATCACCTTTTTTCAGCTCCTGGCCCTTTCCACATTCTGCTTACTCTGGAAGGGATTGAGTCTCATCTCTTTTTCCATGCTGTTTGTCTTGGTTCCTTAGCAATGCCATAGAGCACCTCCTGTGCAGCTCTCCAGCTGCTCTAAAGACCATGGCACCAATCCCCTATTGCAGTAGTCACACTAACGAGGTGCAAGCAACTCTCAGACTGACAGTCTGGATTCCACTAAGGGCAAAGTCAATACCAAAGCAACTTCAAGTGTAGTATTTGCTTTTCCTGCAATTGATTGTGTGTTTCCTGTTCCTCACCACTTCACACAGGTGATTTACAGTCAATAGTGTGTGTGTGTGTGTGTGTGTGTGTGTGTGTGTGTGTGTGTGTAAGGAGCACTGGGATTCAACAAGGAGAGTCTTCAGGAAAGAGCTGACAGGGGTTTGTACCTTCCTCTGAAACAAACATGGAGAAATAGAATTCCTGATCTTATTACTTTGTGGATTTGAAGTCAGAAATGTGTGCCCACCTATCCCAGTGGCACAGCAGTGGGAGGCCACAAACAGAGATGTGAAAGCTCCATGTTCCAGTGCCAGCTCCAGTGCATCCCATGTGACATTGCCCTTGGCACTGGCAGGCACAGATAACCCTTTCCCCTGCTGCTGGAGAAGGTGGCAGCTCCTTCACAGCAACCCTGCCTTTCTTGTCAGCCAGAGAGATTTTTGGTCTTGTTCTGATTCTTTGCAGAGAAGGAAAGTCTTTAGAGCACAGGAAATTTCCCTGGTGTGTAAAAAGCGTGCTGGGCCATTCATTACTTAAATGAAGGCTAGTTTGTGCTTAATCAAGTGGTAAAGCTAAAGCAAAATACATCTCAATTCATTTAATTCCCCTACTCATCCTACTGAAAACCAAAGATGTTAAGTAAGAAAGAAACTTGGAATATTTCCAGTTGGGAACACTTGAAGTCTGTAGTTCAGGGATAAAAACCAGAAGCAACACAACCAAAGAAGGACAGTGACTGTGGACAAATAGTTGGTCAGCAAAGTATCTTTCCAGATGGATGAAGGAGTGTTTGGTTGTGCCCTGCCTGGTGTTTACACGTGTGTGTTACACTGGCTTCTCAGCTGCCCACTTCCAAACTACTCAAGGACTGCATGAGTTGCTTGCAGTTATCTGATGTAATGTTTCCTTCAGCAGCATCAATATGTCTACCCAGAGATGCAAAACATGTTAGATTTGAAAGGGGTGCTCACTTGAATAATCACTTTGGATAATGCAAAAGGGGTTATGAATTATTAGGCTGGAAGAATAAACAGGATTAGAGCCAAGTGCTTTCAGGGACTGTGTGAAAGGCTAATTGCAAAGGAGAGGGTGGGGAAAGCCACCAATTAGAAAGGGTGAGATTGGAAAATGGAGAGGTCAGGTGGTAAGATGGTCAGGTAAGACAAACAGTGAAGGAAAGGAGAGGGCAAGAAAGACGGGGGGGTGTTTCTGTAAGAGGAAATCCCACCAGAGTGTAGAGCAGCGATTAAATTGTGGGTACAGTGAAGAGCGTCTTCTCAAGAACCTCCAGCCTGCTTTTTTTCTTTCTTTCCTTTCCTATTTTTTCCTTTTTTTTCCCCCCTTTTTTCTCCTTTCTCCCCCTTTTCCCCCTTTATTCCTTTTTTTCCCCTTTTCCCCTTTTACTTTCCCTCTTTTCCTCTTTTTCTCTCTGTCTGTCTGTCTTTTTTAACACGTTTCTGTTTTAGCAGATTACCTGTAGCTCTTAGAGGCATTCATGAGATGAATGGATTAAATCTGTCATGTTAACTAGAGTGGGAAAATGAGGTTTTATGAGTCTGCAAGAGCTGAAAGAGAGATGTATCCAAGGTTCATGGGAATCTTGTTCTGTCTTCTGGTGGCTTTGGGTCATCCCTCCAAGTCCTGCATGGACCATGTTCTTTAAAAGAGAAGCAGGATTACTTTATGGTTTGTTTCTCCTGAGGAGGTGTAGAATAGACCTTCTGAGCTAAGTCAGGACAAATACGATCCAGAAGTAGCACAGCTGCAATTCTCACCTCTCCATCTCCAGTGATCTCACCTTCTGTTTGCCCTGCCCTTTACTTTTTTCTCCGTCCTCCTCTTTTCTGCTTTTCTCCCCTGTGCACTGGAGTGTTCAGCTTGAATCTGAGCAAATGTTAAGAGTGATGTATGGAGTGTAAAGACATATTTCTCTGTTGACTTTGGGCTGTAGGCAGTAAATGCATTAGCTTGAATGGCTGCAAGCTTTAAGAGGGGACATTACACAAGCACGTGGGAACTATTGTTGACTGCACAAGTATCAAATCCTATTGATTAGCTGCTACATGGGCCATAATAAAACTATCATTATTAATTATGATGAGTGTGGCCAGGTAGCAAGTTGCCTTATTTATTTTTTTCTCAATTTATTGCTGAGGCACAGTGGATTGCAAGTCACCTTTACATTTTGAGGGAGAGAAGAATCTAATGTTCTTGCATTATTTCAGACTAAAGGGGACATCTAATTGTCTTCCCAATTTCTGCTGCAAGAAATCGTTACTAATATTTGTGAGCCCTTCCACACAGAAATCACTGATTTTATAATCCCTGTAATATAGGAGAGCAGTAATCTGTTTTTCAATATAAGGTCAAGTTGCTCTTGTCTAATCTTGTGTGTTCCTTTCTCACAGTTTCTCTGCTAGAAATTGTAAAAGAAAGTGCTCTTATAAAAGATATATTTACTGAGTGAAGATTAGTTGTTTGTTATTATTGACAACACTAGGGATATGAAACACGTTTTCTAAAGCCATTGCTTAGAGTTACCTCTTTCTTTATGGCTACAGGTACAATCTACAAAATACATATAAAAATACTCTATTTTACACAATATGAAAAAGATAATGTGCATTTAATCTTGAACTTGTAACAGTTCTTTGTGAGGTGAACTATCTATGGTTTCTGTTATAAAAAAGCCTATGAGCTGAGGCTGCTTTTCTCTATATTGCATAATTTAGCTAAAGCACTGCTTTTGAATAAAATAAGTACTCGCACAAAATAAAATATTGTGGAGGGGGGAGGGATTATTTCTACTCAAAGTGGATAAATTCCAATAGTCCTCTGTAAGGTACATACAAACCTCACCTTTTTGCTCATGTATCATATATCCAGCAGAGCTTCCAAATGAGTTCTCTTGTCCTCTGTGTCCTCAAACAGTGCCAAAGGAGCTGTTATTTCAGAAGGAGATTAAGCCAGCTTTTAAACTTCGAGCTCTAGGTTCAAGATCTTCTTACTTGACTCTTCTTATTGTTCTCTTCCCTTCTGTCCTCTCTCAAAAGAGGTGATGCTGGAAGGATTTATTACCTCAAATGAATGAAATCGATTAATTTCTGGGAGAGTGCTGAGGAATGGAGGAGCTGCAAAGTCATTCTCAGTAAGGATGTGGTGCAAAAGCACTGATATCAATGTATATTCTTTCAGTTCACAGAGGGGTATTAATTGTTTTTGCATTTGGGGAGAGATCTTTAACTGGAATAAATGTGCAAACAATGGACTTGCAGTGAGGGTAGTTATGTCAGCTTGGAGCAAGAGTTCCTCTGTCTGATGCACTGGTGTGATCTGCAGATCTGGCAGCTACTAATTCCTGCTGAGCAGGGACTAGAATTCTACACTGGGTGGTTTTTGGTAGGAATTTCATCCCTCTGGAAACAGTACAATGTATGTGTTGAGATACAGCACTGGTATGTCACAGACACCTGGAGTGGTGGTGTTGCACTCATGCAGAAGCACAGGTTATTAAGTCTCAGTTATTGTACTTTCCAGATGTGCATTAAGTGGCTTTGAAAAGCCATCTCAATGATAAATGTAGATACTCAAAGCCACACTAGCAGAGGTTAGATTGGCTTTTGGAGGGATATGGCACAGAGAGCAGGGACTGAGCCCTGGTCAGGCTGTCACTTCAGGCAGGTCATTGTCAGTGAATCAGGCTGAGCACATTTTTGTTCTTCCTGGTTTTGGTTCAAATGTGGTTTTCTCAGTGCTGCACATGCAGATGAGAGCTGCAGTCCTGGAGCTGGTGGGATAAGGAGGAGGAAGGTGAATACATGCTGTAATATTCTATTGTGTTTTGGGGAGAAAACTGTTGATCTCCTTAGTCTCTCAGATATTAACACAGGAATAGAAAATCTTGGTACTACTACAGTTCCTTGTGCACCTGGCAGCTGTAGCAAGGCATGTGCTGGAGAACGTGCTGCTTGAGATGCTGAGGGTGTCTCTGACAATTAGTCTTTTCTATTTTTTTAAAGGAGAAGAAAGCACTCAGCTTTTTATTCTCATTGTAGATAGATTGCAAGCCCTCAGTTCCATACCTGTTTTACATTCCTTTCATCATCTCCTCCCTTAGTCATCTTTTTCTTCAGGTAAATCATAGTCTTTTCTATCTGCACTTGTGAGAGAGCTCTGCTCTGCTGCTCTCTTTAGAGCTCTCTTGGGGGTTTCTGTAAGAACCATGGTGGGCAGCTGCAGGGTGTGAAGGGAAGATGTTATTCTGGTAACTGGTGCTGTTAGGGGTGGAGGTTTTCTGTTCAAAAGCACACAGTGAGCTTTTAGGGCATAGTTACATCTTTGCAGGAGCATCTTTCTGTTAGGATAACTTACATGGCCAAAGGATTTGAAAAATTATTCTCTAATAGAAACATTTTCTGTGGTGAAAATGGATTTGTCTATTTGAGATGTGTGGCCAGGAAGGCCAGTGGTACCCTGGGGTGCATAGAGTGTGGCCAGCAGTTCCAGAGAGGTTCTCCTCCCCCTCTACTCTGCACCAGTGAAACCACAGCTGGAGACTGTGCCCAGTTCTGGTCTCTCTGGTACAAGAAGGACAGGGAAATACCAGAGAGAGTCCAATGGAGGCTACAGAGATGATGAAGAGACTGGAGCATCTCTCTGAGGAAAGACTGAGTGTTCTGGGGCAGTTGAGTCTGAAGAAGACTGAGTCCTATTAATGCTGACAAATATCTGCAGGGTAGGTGTCAAGTAGAAGGGGCCAGGCTCTGGTCAGTGGTGGATGAGAGGTAATGGTAGCAGGTGAAACAGAGGGTTTTCCACCTGAACATGAGGAAAAACTTCTTCCCCGTGAGGGTGACAGAGCCACAAACAGGCTGCCTAGAGAGGTCGTGGAGTCTCCTTCTCTGGAGACTTTCCAGACCTGCCTGGATGTATTCCTGGGTGATCCTGCTGTCTGGGTTGGACTCGATCTCCAGAGGTCCCTCCCCACCCCTAGCACTCTATATCTGTGTCTGATTCAGTTAGTGTATGTGCAGATACACTCACTAACCTTACACGTTACAAATATCACCCTGTTGCAAGGTCAAGAATTGGAGATCTGGGGAAATCTGAATTTCTAGTTCTTTGTGAAATCTCAATTGTGTGCATGCTGGATTTGTTTCCAGCACTTACCTTCCAGTGCTGAGCTCTTGTCTTGCTCACAGCCCAGTGTTTGGAAAAGCAGTTCAGATCATGGAACTTGAAATACGTGCCATAATCCTGCCAGGGCAGAATAAAGAGTGTGTGGCAGCATCAGTGTCTGCCATTGCCTGTGTGCGACTTGCAATCTAAACATTTGAATGCAGTTTATTGTGTGTCATTTCCTATTTCATAATTCCTGTTTCTGTGCAAGCTGAGGGTTCTCATTTTGTGTCAGAAGGGACATTTCCTTCATCCAGGGAGCTGCTGGAGGTGGGTGAAGCAGGGGGACGTGCAGCGGGCCTGGGTGGTGGCACTTGGCTGCTGCTGCCAAGGCTTGCTGGAGAGCATCTGCAGCTGGGCTCTGCTGGAGTCTTGGCTGTGCTGCCCCGAGGAAAACAGACAGAAAATGGTGACTTTTGCACTTTTGAGAACTCCAGAAGAGAACAAACTGACTGTCCTGACTTTCTCATCACTGTAGCTGTTTTTTATTGGCATACCTTGAGAAAATATGAGATAATCAGTGGAGGGGATATTGATTTTATACTGTGATATTGTTGAATTTTTCTTTCTCTTCTAAAAGGGCACACTATCCCTGTTTCTTTCGTACAACAACATTTCTTTGATACAATTAAGAAATGGCTTTCCCAGAGTTCAGGGTATTTATATTTGTTTCTGTCCCCAGACAAAATAGTACTTTTTAGGATAAAATGTTATTCAGGCTCCCATCGTGTCACTTGTAATTGTTATTAATGGAATAAGTGCTATTCTTCCTGGTAGACCTGCCAAGCCAAAGCAGAAAAGTCTAAGGAAGTGGAATTAATAACTCTGTTGCAATGCATCATATAGATAAGGCAGTAATTGCAAGGTCAGATGGGTGTTCACAGATAGATGGGAAAGGGTTCTGCTGGAATGAAAGCACAGATCTTTTACATATGTTTATGAAGAATGTTTCTCATAAAGACACTAGATTGATTGTCTGCAAAGGCATCTTCTGAACCAGAAATGATCAACAATCATGGTAATGAACTATTAAAGAGAAAGTAAATTTCAAGACCTTATCACTTGCTGCTCAGTCACTTCTTCTTCCAGCAATGAGATGAATGAAAAATTCTGATAAAAGAATATTCCATCTTTTTTTTTTCCCGTTAACGTATTTACCAATATCTTTATAACTGATGTACCCCTACTTTAGCCAAAATGAATCAAAAATAAGCTTCAAATCACTGACAAAAAGGGGGAGTTGAAAAATACGTAGCATGAGTTTCTCTGAGAGATCAGTATATAGATATATCAGTATATAGTTATATTTTTGTGCTGTAAGAGACGCAGGAATTAGATTTGCTGGTATCCTAGCAACTAAGGGTCTCAGGACTTTAAAGCTGAAAATCAAACTTCTATCACCTGATTTAGAATTACAGACAAAGGTGTATTAATAAAAATGGCTTCTGAAATAATTCAACATAAGCCACTGAAGTACTTTATAGTATGCTAAAAATAATAATATCTCACTTTCTAGATCAATATCAACCCTAATCAACTAACTAATATCTTTCTCATGTTATTTAAGATTTATCCAATTCTGTGGAATATGTCCTTTCAGCCTTTTCAGGGGCAAAACTAAGATCAACTACTGGGAGAAAGGAAGTTGGCACTTGGGAAAGAATCCATATTTTAATGCATCTGGTTGAGTCATTTTAAAACTCCAGTTTGTTTTCCTCATGCTAGTCTCTTTTTTTTCTTCTTTGAAGTTCAGACCACAGCATGTTTGTTTTTTTCTTTCCTTTAATACTTTGCAGCAGTAGCACATCCAGCTTCTGTGTGGCAGCTTCCCAAGGGGTATGTTTCACTGCTTCAGCACAGAATACTCTCTGGGGTGCAAAGCTGAGCACAGCTACTTCCAGCTTCTGCTGCTTCCAGTGACCCTGCTTCCTGGGCATGGCTCAGTCAGGGTTTCCCTGGTGCATGAAGTGCTTTGCAGCACACATCCTGATCCACACCAGGGAGCACAGCAACTGCCTGCCAAACTCTGACTGCAGGATGGCAGCTGGAAACCTAACGGTGCATAATGGTTCCAGGAGTTGGGATCTGGGTTGATAAAGGTGGACTAGACACTTTATTCCAGCTCTTTGGATTACAGACTGCAGTGTTCTCAATTGAGAAGCAGCAAATAATAGGTGGGCTAAAGAAATTGATGGGAAAAGATAATGAAATATTGCTGGATGGTGGGAAGTTGTCACATTTATAAGTGGAAGAGAGCACTAGATTGGCTATATACCAGTTTGGATGTAGTTGGGGCGTATACCGGTCTGGATGTATACCAGACCAGTTTGGGTGTATACTAGTTTGGATGTATACCAGTTTGGATGTAGTTTGGGTGTATACCAGTTTGGATGTATACCATTTTGGCCATAAATTAGTAGTTTTGCAATCTTGAGAGGTAGAACACATTACTTAAGATACGTTCTGGTACTTAGAGTTTCCCTGACTGGATTTCAGCAGGTATTAAAAGACATTCTGCAGGACAATGTTTATATCTACATTTAAATAACTAGTGCTTTAGGATCAATGAAACATGTTAGCTTGCTGACATTGGTTTAAGTTTTCAGAGTACTGTGGGAGGGGCAAATGGTTCCATAGTTATTGAAGATTTATTGTCTCATTTCTGGAAACAGATTTAGGCTATGGAACATGGGACATAAAATCTGATCTGTCTGAAATACCTTTCTGCTCTTGGTGCTGCATCATACTCCTTTTTATAACTCTAAAAAGTCACTTTTTATATTGAGCATTTTCATCTGATTCTGAACTTTTTTCTAGCCTGATCAAAGCCACTTTTCCTACCCTGAGAATACATTCAACTTTTGCTTTTGGCAGTTGCCTATGGCTCCTGGGCTGTGGGGAAGGAGTCAGGAGCCCAAGGTAAGGTAAACAGAGTGCTCCTTTGCTTCCAAGTTGAAATTACACTGTAGTGGATTTGTACTGTCTCATGCTACCTTTCATACATGAGAAGTGTTTGCTGGTGTCCCACAGCACTGTGTGGAGATGGCAAATTGCTTTGTTTTCACTGATGACATGCTAACAGATTCAGTGTGATCTGAGTGATCTAAACCATCTCCAAGTGTGGTAAGCACCAAGGAAACACAAACATTTGTTGACCACAGCTCAGCTGTTGCCATTACTGGTGGGTTTATCCAGTGGAGTCCTGCAAGCATGTGGAATTCTGCAGTATTTCAGCAAGCTCAGATACACAGGGAGCAGGAGCACCTGCCTATCACCTGGGCTTGCCTTGCTTTGCCTCCTGTCACAGCAAAGATACTCAGGGCTGTGCTGTCATATCTTGGCCTTCAGTGCAGCCTCCCTTCTCTGCAGCTCCTTCAGGCTGGGAAGCACAAAGGGTCAGCCCCACTTCACTGCTGCAGTCAGCTCCCCTTTGGTTTGGATTGCACTCCAGTAAGCTGACAGTTTGTCTCGCTTGTCACCAGGATATCGATCCACTTTAGACTCAGCTCCTCTCTTCAGGAGTTTTCTTCCATTCCTTGCAATTCAACATATTTTTTCTCAAGTTTTTTTGTTCTGGGCAACTAATATTGGCAGCTCTTGTAGAAAACACAACACAAAGAAGGCAAAGTCCATCTCAGATTGTGTAAGGCTGGCAGTATGAGCATTGTTAGTCAAGGCAGTTTTCACCTGGAACCGTGGGTAGGCTGTGGTGACAGCCTAACTTGCCTTTTTTCATTTACTCTGCCCACACATAAATACCAATGAGATATTTCTTGACTTGTGATCTACCTGAGAAGCCATCATTTTGCCCAGACAATAAGGTTTTCACCATCCAGACACTGCTGTGATGTTGCCTTTGAAACTTTGAACAAAGCGGGTGCCGGGAACTTGGCCTGAGGATGCAGCGCTGCCTGCTCAGTAATGTGAACTATTAAGCAAATGGCACAGAGTAATGTTCTTTCACTGAGCAAAAATGCTCTCATTTAGGTAAAATCTCAGCCTGCTGTTGGCTGTTACAAGCCAGAATGGCAAAGAGAAATAAAATGTAAAAGCAATATGAGTTTGAATCAAATTATGATAAGAGTCAGATGGTGCCATTACCCAGATATCCCCATAGGCAAGCATTAGTAAAATTTGCCATAATGGTATGTGGAAATGTGATTCTCTGGTGGGAAGGACACTGAGATTCTAAAATCAACATTTAACTCTTTGACAAACCTCAAAAAATCAGATCTGGACACTTAAGCATAGAGGAACTCCATTGAAACCAGCACATGTGCTCCACTGGGTTGGGGCTATGAACTAAAGTGGCCACGTTTCCACTGTGCATTGGTTGTGTTGGAACTGAAAGTGTTGTGCCCACACATGACACATCCAGTGTTCTTGGACAAGTGACCAAGAGAAACATGGGTGGCAGAACAAAGCCCTACCAAGGGGAACATGTGAACCACTCTTGAGCTCCTACTGATGCAAACAAGCCCATCAGAAGCAGTCAGATTTCTGGTGAGCTTCTTGAAAAGTAAGGAGGTTTCAGACAACCACAGCCCTAAGTACTGCTCTGTGCTGTAGGAGTAGGGAGAGTTAAAGCAGTGTGATGAATTCAAGTACTTTTAAGTAAGATATGTTTTCTCTGGGCTTTTGCTTTGAGTTTGGTGTTGGTTTTAACTGCTTAAAAGAATTTAGGTTTGCATGAATTTTACATCTTCCTGTTTTACTCAGAGCAGGAAAATTTAGTGGAATTAGATGAATTCTCAGAATGGATGAAATTCTACAGATTTTTGCACAGGAGACACATCCCAGTGCAGTCCCACAGGCATTTGCATGTCACTTTGCAGC
Organism: Ceyx melanurus; assembly: GCA_024611195.1. Lineage (NCBI taxonomy): Eukaryota > Metazoa > Chordata > Aves > Coraciiformes > Alcedinidae > Ceyx > Ceyx melanurus. The sequence continues at coordinate 79,736 of JANHGL010013661.1, forward strand.
CAGGACAAGGACTTGAGGAAGCAATGAAATCTGAAGCACTGGTCATCAGGCAAATATTTGAGAGGTTTGACTTGTGAGCTGCAGAGCTGCTCCGTGAGCCATCGGCTGCCTCTGAGCCTCTGTTCCTGCATTTGCCATCTGTCTTCTCTAAATACAGCCTCACCTCCCTGGGGCAAATGGCATTGCTCTCTTCTGTTTGCACAGTGCCTGCCATGATGAGTCCTCATTCCTAGCTGCATTACTAGTATACATTTTTTTTCTAGAAGAGGGCTAAGTTTGTAAGAGGCTGTTCAGCCCTTATTAGACTGGAACATTTTATTCTTCTCGTTATTTTCTCCCTCCAGCCCAAGGTGGTTTACAGAGTAACTGTGAGTGCTGCACCTGAACTGTACCAGCGTGGGAGGATTTTCTTCTCCTTGCTTTCATTTGCCTGCTCCTTTTGTTTGTAACAGGCCAAAAGGTCATTCCTGATGCTGTGTTGCTTGAGGTGCCACCTCACAGAGTACATAAGCAAAGCAGTCTGCTAAGTTGGTTTTAATTATGGATGAGATCTGTCTGAGCATTTCAGAGCAGCAGAGTGAGCAGTGCTGCAGTTGGCCCTGCCACTGTCACCTCTCAGCCTGTCCCACACTCCACAGGTCATCCTCCCTCCCAGCACACACTAATTGTTGAGTGTCCTGGACCTTTAGCATGTGGCAGAAGGTTACTGCCTGTAATTCTGATGTGCCAGGAAGGGCTGAATTCCTTAATGCAAAGGAGGGGGGTGGGAAGGATGTGAAAAAGTTACCCATCAGTGCTGTGTTGTGGTTTCTCTCCAGAAACAGGAGCTCTTCTCCCTGCTCCACTGCACACCTTTGACACATGCATGATTCCCAGGAGCTGAATGTCTGTCTTCTGGTTTGAAGCATCCCATCAAGTGTGCCAGGCTCCCTAGGCTTCTGCCAGAGGAAAGAGAGGATTTCCATTAATCTGCACTATCTGACATGGTAATAGGGCTCAGAGGATTTGCCCATTTCCCACGCTCCAAACAGGTGTTTCTTGAAATGCTTCTTTTCTATTGACCTTTCCAAAGTATCCCTTTAAAGTGCAGTGTCAGGGAATTAGAAAGTGCCTAGCAGGGTTTTGTTCCCACGAACAGCAGTGCGTGCAGGTGCCCTTACTTGTAGGGGTGACTTTGCAAACCCTGTGTTAGGTGCTGAGGTCACCTTGAAAGCAGAGAGTCAAATTCCATCTGTAATCCCTGGCTGTGTTGATATTCTGTTTGACCTGTGTAGCTATTACAGCTGTGTCACTTGCACACATGTTCTCTCAAGAATTTGTTCAAAGTAGTTAAGGAAAAACATGTATTTCAGGGTGAAAGTTGTAGATAAGCTGACTGAGGTTCACTGCTCTGGGGATAGCAGGAGGTCTAAGGGAAAGCATCTAAGGAAAAGGGTTTTTTTCTATCTTTGAGCACCTTAATCCCCATCTTGCTTCACCTTGAAGATACAGATGAGTTTGTGAGCAGCCCTCTATCTGTCCAAGCCTGGATGCCCTTCCAGCCAGAATCATTCATGCAAACTCTGCAAGAAGGAATGCTTGTTAGGAAGGTTAATAGCAACAGAATGATGGGGACCTACTTTGAAAATCAGCCTGTGCTTATGAAGATGTGACCATTCACTGGTGTCAAGTTAATTGCCTCTTGTTTTTGATGGCATGTTTATTCTGAAACACAAGAAAAGTAATTTCCTATTGTAATTTTTTTCAGAGTATCTATCAAATTAGGTTGTTGAGTATTTGCAGAGCAATAACTCAGGATTGACTAGTGGAAATCTTATAATCCAGGAACGTGACCCAGCACAATATCATCCTAATTTCCTCTGTGAGGATTAATTGTGCTGTTTTCTTCCTCCATGACAGTGAATTGAGCATGTGGCAGATAGTGCACAGTAAACGCATCCTGATCTCCTCTAATCTTTGCAAACACTTCCAAGTGACCTTTTTGTTGAATGTCCTTTAAAAGCTTCTAGGATATTATCAAAAATAGCCAAAGAAATTACTGACAAAGCAGGCAAGTGTCCATTTCTCTCCAAGCTTTGCTGTACAGCTTTGGTGGGTTGACCCTGGCTGGACATCAGAATCCCACCAAAACTGCTCTGTCACTCCCTTTCTCCCTGGCCAGGGGAGATAAAAAATACAGTGAAAAGCTCGTGGCCTGTGGTAGTGACCAGGAGAGATCACTCACCAAGTACTGTCACAGGCAAAGACTACTCATGGAAAATACTACTTTATTACCAATCAAATCAGAGTAGGATGAGAAATAACTAGATCTTAAAACACCTTCCCACCACCCTTACCTCCTTATTGGACTTAACTGGTCTCCTATTTCTCTATTCCTCCCCTCCAGTGGCCCAGGGGGACAGAGAATGGGGGTTGTGGTCAGGTCAGCTCACATCTTTGCTATGGGAAGTTTTTGGGGTTTGTTCTTCACTGACTCAGCTTGTTCTTGTTTTCTCTGGATCAGCTGTTCATTTTCAACTAAACTGAGTTGAATGAAGGCTAAAGGAAGAATTCCTGAATGTGTAATGAAGCAGCCTGTCTGCTGCCTTGTACATCAGAGTGCCTACACCCCATCGTGCCCCAAGTGTCAAGCATTGCTCACACCTGCACCCTGCACAGCTCTGCTGCAGACAAAAACCAGTCAGGTACAGCAGGGGAGAACTGGGAGTGATTCAGGCATCAGTGCCAAACTGGATCCCCAGCCCCACTGTTAGGCTAGAAGCATGAGCCATAGTACTGCTTCTCCTGCCTCTCTCACTACTCTTCCCAGAGTTACCCTTTCTGATATTTTTATTTTTGCCAGACTAGACCCTGTTTTCATTTTTGGCCCAGGAAGCCTTTTACCGGAGAGTGCCCCAGGTGCTTCAGCATGTCAGACACACTGGGTCACACTGGTGTGCACTGGAGGCCCTCCCAGCATCTGCGTGTGCAAAGGAACACTTGTGGCAAGGAAATACTTCATCGGGTTCTTAAACACCTATGATGCAGCCTAATAAAGTCTCTGTAGCACATGGGTTTTATCCTAAAGTTAATGATGCTTTAAGGCAGCGTGGTAGGTCCAGGCTCTGGCTGAAGCAGCTGCCATCAATTTCCCCTCGTGCTGTCGCTTTCTCTCTCTGACAATCTATCCGTTTGTTCCCTTGGCCTCATCCATCATTTGCTCACGGTGCTTTCCAACAGTTGCTGTCTTCCTACCAGCCTCTAATTTCACCTCCTTAAATTCATCGCACGGGTTTATTTACCCTGATTGAGAATTCATCACAATTACTCCTGCAATGGAGAACAAGTGTTGCAAAAAGTCTCCTTCGTGTGTTGTAGCTTATTGGGAAACTATCATTCCCATTGGGAGGGAAAGGAAACCCAGAGAAAATGGGAATTAAAGGTCCTACTGTTTAGTCCTTCCCAAAAACTTTGTCAAAACCACTTTTTAATGCTAGTTACCCTGGGAGTAGGTTGGTTTGCTCAGAGTTGGGGCCAAGCTGTTGCCTGCTGGCTCCTACTTCACTCATGCTTGCATGAATCAAGTGCTCATCTAGCCAATTGCTCAAGCTTTTGTCACTGTGACAGCTGAAAAACACTGTCCTTGATCTTGTCTGACCCTCTTCTTTCAATATATAGAGTTTGAGATGTTAGATGGAAAACATACAGGATGTATCTCCCTGTTGTGTGCAGATAACAGATGAGGCAGGGGCTGAGTGAGCTGCCACTTGCACCAGCCCAGCTCAGCCCATCAGTCCTGGCCTCATTTAGCTCAGGAAACGGATCTGTTGGATTTTTTTACCTGTTATTAGTCATGTGTCTGTCCCAAAGGGATGCAGAACTGGACTGAGCCTTTCTGATGGTTGCCATGGACTGGGCATCTCTGCCCTGGTCAGTGCCTGCCTTTGCTGAAGACATTTCTCAGTGAGCAAGTTGGTGTTGGGGTGTAGAAACAAAAAGTGGTAAGATCAGAAAGAATGGATCTGGAAGGGTTTGTAGGTCTGTCCCCTCCATCTGTCACCTGCTGGCAGCCCTGGAGAACCTGCTGAGCTCTGTGTGGTTGGCCCTTTTCTCCCTGGCCTGGGGATGCTCTTAGCTTGTGTCCCCTGGCTCATGCTCCCTGGGCTCACACCTCTGTCCCACTCTGGCTCCCTCAGGCAGGCAGCAGTTTTACCTTCCTTCCCAAATATTCCCACCCATTTCCTATGTCTGGAAAAACTGTAATAAAGTTGTGGACAACCCCCAACAAATTACCACCACTTGTTGGAAAAGCATTTGCTCCCACTGGAAAAATGAGCTGAAACCACAGCGGATTAAAATCTATTTGTATTACAGCAATGCTGAGAAGCTGCATTAGAGGCTTGTGCCAGTAAACACCATGCTCCCCCCTGCCCCATTACCAGCTAATCACAGCTCCACGGTGCTTGCATCCCAGCAAGAAAACAACAGCCTCAGTGACCTTCTTACCCCTGTTATATGGGTGAGGAGCTTGAAACAGGAGGGGATAAAGGAACCCACCCTTAAACCCTTCAAATTTCCCTGAGTGACCTGTGCCAGAAGCAGGGCTTCTCTGAGATCCTATCTTCCCACAGTAGCTTTTCCCCCCTTGGCTGTCATAAGCAGCTTTTAAGCTGTAGTCTTTGCTTTGGTTTCCTTCATGAGATTATTGCAGTGTTAGGATGCTGCTGCTCTGGACCTTGGCTGGGTAAACAGACCTGGGGGGATTCTTCCAAATGTTTCCATGACTTTTGTCTCTGTCAAGAGTAAAAACTGATTCTGTGTGGTTAAAATGCACAGAAGGGTCTGTTCCTTAACCACTTAATACACTGACTTGTGTTCTGTAAATATGTAGAGCACTTTTCTGAATTGTTGGTTTGAAGAGGCACTGGTTTGCAGCGTCTGAGCTAAACTCTGTCTTCTGTCCTAAGCAAATCCCAGAACTTGGAAGGAGGTTTCCCTGACTTGGGCTTTGTTTTCTTTTCTGTCTTCTTTCGGTTCACTTTGTGAGAGAAAGGAGGACACATCTTTCACATTTTTCTTGGTCACTTCAAATGCCATCAATACCTTTCTGCCAAGCAGGAGTTTGAGGTGGTCCAGAACAATTTTCTATTCATCTTCCTTTCCTGTCCGAGCAGTTATTGACCTTCTTTCAATCCTTCTCTTTGATGATACTTAACCTTGTCCCTTGCATGTTTCTCTGACTGATTTCTAGCTTTTTAATAGGCACTTAGTTCTACAATTTCTCAAGTGTGAGTTTGGCACTTCATTGGTGCAGCTTTCATCTTCCTTCTGATTGCAGACTGTAATAACTTTCCATTTTGAAAGCAGAAATATTCTCTGATTTTACTGTGCCAAGCTTCTGGGCTTTACAGTTTTTACAGATAGCCCCAGTTCTTCATTTATAGAAGTATTTTCCTTTTTCTTCAGGCCTCCTCCTTTCCCTGCACTTGGCAACAGGGCTCTGTTGTGGGGACCTTCCTCACATCCTTTAAGAGAACTGAAGTTGTATGAAATTACTATAAGCTGTCAATACAGCTGCTTCCAGAAGAGGAAGGCTAACAAAAACCTGCTGGGATGAGTTCCCCTGACTGAAGGATTTTGCATAGTCTCTTACCCACACCAGCTAATTTTATGTAGTGTAGGGTTGGTGACTTAAAACCAGTTCTGAGTTTTGCCAGAGGCTTCATTTAATCTAAGAGGTGAGCCATAGACACGGTAGGTTTGTGGTGCTGGGGCTGGTGAGTCAGATGGGGCATTTCCCACAGGAGGGGAGGACACCAGTAGCTCTCGACTGCTTCTGGCTGGAGGGAGCTGCCCAGGGAGCAGTGACTGCCAGGGGAGGTGCACCCAGGTACCTGTTGGCACCCCAGCTGCCATGACTTCAGATGGGTATCAGTTGCCATGGCACGTCTCTTAAACAGCTTCCAGAGGTTCCCCAGTTTTGCTCTGCTAGTTACCAGCAAACGCATTTCTAGACCCTCTGCCTTATTTCCACCTGAGCACTGACTTGTAAAATTCAGTTCTTTTGTCTCTAAATATCTTTTTTTTTAATTTTTTTTTTCTTTTTTTTTTTTTGTCTACTGGCAACTTTTCCTTTCATTCCAGTTCTTTCCATAAAGCTCAGGAGTGCAAAGAGAGAGCTTCAGGCTAAGGCAGAAATGCTACCATTTTGTTTGACTTAATCTATAGATCTGTCTCTTTTAATGAAGACTAACACAGCTGGCCTCCTGCAGAGCTACTTTGTAAGATACTTCCAAATACAAAAGGCTCGTTATCATGCAAAGTGAAAATCACTCTTGTATGCAGGGTAGAGTGTATTGCTCTTTGTATGCCACAGAGACCCACCAGTCCTAGAGTAATTTGCACTCATCAGGGAAAAATCTTGCGTCTGCTGTGATGATGTGCTCCGGAGTTAAAAGTTTCCTTGGCAGGTCACTTTTAAGTACCTCACCTATTTATCTGGCAGAAGGCTAATAGCAGATTGATGTTTTCTCGGAAGGAGTCGGGGTGAAGAGCTCAGTCCAAACAGCTGCTAATGAAGATTTTTGTGCTTTTGGTTTCTTATCTTTTTATTTCCTCACTCCACGCTTTGATTATAAAGGAAAGTCACCAACCCTAAGACACTAATTGAAACACCCTTAGTACAGACTTTAGTCTTGTTTTCTGAAAATATCTCTGTGTGCAAGGCAAGCCAGAAAGGCAGGGTGGGCTCCTAGTGTAACTGAAGCTCCTTTCCATCCATGGGTAAATGGTTGATTTTCTCTCTCCTGTGGGTAAGAGTGGGTTCCAGCCTGTAAAAAACTGTCACCTGCTCCATTGCTAAGTGTTCTTTATAAAATAGCATCCGTATTTTCATTGAATGGGCACCAAAGCATCATCTGAGATGCCTGTACCTCCATTCCTCAGGAGAGAACAAGGATTTTAATAATACAGATCTTTTATGAAAACTTAATGAGGCTGCCTATCAAGAATAAGGAAAAACATTTGTTTACACACTGAAACAATTTCCACAGTCAACTCCCAGAGGTGCTTTGCTGGCCATTTATAATGATTTTGAAGGTTTTCCAGGATTCCCAGAGGACCAATGTCACTGTGACCTTACATTATCAGCATAGGTCTTTTCCCGAGGAGCATGTTTGCCAACAAATGTAGATGGCAAAGCCATGCCAGAAGTCTATAAATATTTTCCCAAATACCCATAAATTCCACGTGGCCTGTCTGGGGAGGCAACTCGTGTAAATCTCCCAACAAGTACAACTAATAACTGTCACACTGGGGATAAGAGATTGACTTTGGGAAGAAGGGGATGGCAGAACATTGTAGAGAGACTGTTGAGATGTTAAACATCAGGAGTTTTGTGCTGGGGAGGGCTGACAGGGGAGGGATCGTGGTGCTGAGCTGGAGAGGGTGGGAAGGAGCCTCTCTTTGCCAGGAGACCTGCAGGACGTTTCTCTCCCTTGGGTTGGAAACAGCTCAGGGAGCAGGTATCCCACGAGGGTGGTGAGACACCGAGTAACACTTGCAGGCTCAGACAGCTGCCACCTCAGTTATTTGTTAGGCACAGCTCCATCATCCTAGCAAACACAACTGCAACAGAGTAGGTCAAAGAACTAGGATAAACAAGTGCCCACTTGCAGAGGTTTAGATTTAGCTCTGATCAGCTCTGCAGTGTGTCTCTCTAAAATGAAGTTGGTTTAAAAAAACCCAAAGCACTGCTGATGCTGATATTTATTTATTTTTTTCCCCCCAGAAAATCAATTCAAGAAAACATTGAAATGTTTGATTTTTTATGGGAGGTACCTACAGAGTCCTTGATCTCAGCAAACAGCACCGTGCACACTGGGAAGGTAGAAAATGTAGCTTCTCTCATCACCTTTCTTTTTAAGAATTAACAGATACCACCATTTAGTACTTTCTGTTCTGTGCCATCGACATTTAAAATTCAGCAGACTGAGTTTCACAGCAGGTTTGGTGTAAGCCTTTAATCTTAATAATGATCCCTTGATCTACCATGGTCCGTCCAATTTGGAGGTTGTTAGAGGTCCCTTCTGGGAACTTTCCAGCTGTTTCTGTTTAGTTCATGTATATTTATTTACATGACTTTTCAACCCCATTTGATAAGAGAAAACTACGATGCGATTTAGCTGCAACTATTGTTGATCATTTTCCAGAGAACTAAGTCTAGCAAGGGAAAAGCAACATATGGCACCATTTTCTTTACTGGCTGTTTATTACCCACGGTTGTGACCTCACCAGAGCCTTTGGCTGCACTGCTACAGGTTAAAGAAAAAGGTTTGTGATTTTTTCCCCTTAAGCTTCCAGACGAAAGCAAATGTGACCCGAAGGTAATTAGTGCACCCAGCAAACCACACTGAAAAGAGACTTGTTTTTGTCTGAGACAACAAAACAGACCTTTTACTATAGTGTTTCTAATTAGATTTGAAACTTTCCTTTTTATCGAGTTGGAAATCATCTTTCTGTGTCACTCTAACCTTTGTGATGAGAGCTCATCCTGACAAACCCTCCTGAATTCACCTAGCAGCTGCTTAGTTCACTACTAATATTTTGCCTCTAAAATTATTCCAGGATCCTATGTAAGACTTGTAACCATTATTAGAATAGTTCTGCTATTCTAATATAGAATAGGATGGTAGTATAGTAGAATACAAATAAATAGAGTTTAAAGCTTGCAAAAATGCTGTGTCAAATTGCAGTCCAAGTGGTCATATAGTTGCCAGTAGAGCATGCTTTAATGATAGCTTGAATGGATAATTCTAAGCAAAGACCAAGGAAAAATCATAAATTCTAATAATTTACACCAGAAATGAAGGGGAATTTCAGGGAAGGTGCAGAGGATACGAGGCAAATCCTCCTCTTGGTTATGGCAGAGTGGCTTTGTTGTCTCCCCAGTCCATCAGTGCCACACTGCTGAGTTGCCAGTGGTAATTTGTCCCATGAAGATTAATGACCTGGAGAGAACAGAAGAAATTAGTTGGGTTTGATTTCTCAGACTGCCTAATTCAACTTGTTCCTGTGCAGAATTTTGAAAGCACTGGACCACCACTTCCAAATGCAGCATCACAGGCATTGAAGGTAATTAGTGACTGCACGTATGAAGTTTTAAAATGCTCTGATATGATAAACACATTAATTTCTGTGCTATTGATCACAAAAGCATTATGTAGCCAAAAGGTCAAGGCCCTGTTATGTGATCACATCCTGAGTTGTTCCAGGAAAAACCTGTTAGTTGTGAAGCAACATTAACTCTGGTGGCAGGAGAAGAGCAAAATATGGAATTTGGTTCCTTGTACTTAATGGCCTGGAGAAGGGGCAGTTTGTGTGGCTGTTAGTCCTGGACTTACAATGCCATTTCTAATTGAAATACTAGAAAGCAACTACAGTTCATGTAAACAGTGTGTTATATGCCTTTCTTATTTTTGACACTGTTATGCTCTGAAAGAGGTGATGTTCATACATACATGCTTACACCAATTTGATGAGAAAGATGTATTTTTCCTTTTCCTTTTTTTTTTCTGGCATGCCCCAAAAAGAAAATAAAACCCTATTGTTGGCATTAAATGAATCAGAAAAAAAAAAAAAAAATCCCAAACCAAACAATACCTATGAAATCTGCACAGAGGAAAAGGTTCATAATTCTTCAATATTCAACTTGATGTTCTGTGGGCTGCCGACCTTTCTTGCATTATTAAAGATGCCTTGACTAATATTGCACAGTGTCTCTGGCAGATGTTGATGGTAATATGCTCTGGAGAGTCTTCCAATCTTCCACAGACAAAAATTGCTAGCAGCACTAGGACAGGGGAGCCTCGAAAGTCTGGGTTTGAATTATGTCACTAGAATTATATATTCTGTGTACTCAGGTGTAAGGATGGGGAGTAATTTAATTGAGAAAGGAAACAACAAAAAAAGAAAAATAAAAAGAATCTTGTAACAAGCCCTCCAGAGTGTACAGACAGTTATGGAAATAGCACTAAAGAAATAATGATACTGTGCTAATTACTTCAGTGGCATTAGCCACGCATTCAATATCCTTACAAAAATAACCAGAACTGGATAAAATGAGAAGATTCAATTCTATTTCTTGTGACTATGGATGTGACGTGTGACAATATCAAATTATATGGATGCCACGAACACACAAAAAAAGGAGAGATTCAAATCCAAACTGAAGATGAGATTTAGAGGTTTGGATTGAATTGTATTCAAATCTTAGAAGCTGTCTCTTCCTGAAACAGCTTCTTTGTGATTTTTCTGCCAACTGAAATAAAAGAAGAACGTGAATTTCTACAGAAGCCTCTGGTTTGTAGTTGTGGATACAATCCAGAACTTACTTTTGGGGAGCAGATTTAGAGATGGAATATTAAATGCAATAAAGGCTCTGAGATTTGAGGCTGAGGTTCTTGAAGAAGGTGTCAGAGAGCAGGTCCTGGCAGGGGCAGCTGCAGTGCTGCTCTCACACTAGTGCCAGAAACAAGCCTGGTGACCCACAGGAGAATAGACATGGTGACTGGTCTGTCTGCTGCTTTAAAAGCCTGACTGCAGTGTGATCTAGAGCAGTAGTGCAGGGTAGGGCCCAAAGGATCCGGGAAAGAATAACCCCTGAAAGCTGCTGGAGAGGCAATTTGCTGGGATTTGAAAGCGCATGGAGAACTTAGAGCAGCGCAGGTCCCGCGGTGAGGTGAGCAGAGGGATTGAAGCTCTGCTGCAGAGCCCGGGGAATCAAAGGCTCTGCAGGTGAGCGGCTTAATGAGGTGTTAATTGGATGGTAGGTGAAGGTAAATGGGAAATGAGTGTGGGTTAGGGAGCTTGCTGCTGCTGGGCTCTGTAACAAAGCCGAGCTGAACTCCGTGGGGCCCTCTCGCTGAGGCAGTTGCCAGTTTCTTCTGCCTTGTGTAGAATTTTACAGATGAAAATGTAAGTGTGGGTGGATGAGAGATCTGCTACTATTCCACCCCAAATCATGCAAACGAGCACCCAGAACCTGACAACATACTTTATCAATTTAAATCTGGGGTAATTAATAATAACTTGGGTTGACTGTGGGAGAGGATGGATCTCTTCCGTGCACAGTTACAAACCATTTCAGGCTGTTTAGCTGAGATCATTCCGGTGCTGTTTGTTTGGGGAATGAGAAGCCCTACAGCATGAGGGACTTTATCATCCCTTCTTTACACCCTGGCAGCTCCTGCCCTGAGTGTCCGTTGCTGTGGAGGCAGCAGCCCTGGCTAAGTGAGCAGGTGCACTCACCATATGTCAGGGCCTGGTAACCCAGCACAGACATATGTGCAAAAATGAGCAATAAAGCTCCGTGAGGGCTGCAGGGACCCTAGCTGAGATTTCATCCTCTGCTGTGCTGGGCTGACTGTCTCTGCTGTGCCAGAGCATCTCAATGTGTGTTTAGCTTCCAGCCTGTCATCGGTCCTGAAGAAGTCAATACAAAACTTGAGCTTTAAATACCCTGGACGGTAAACATTAAGCACTGAGAAGGAAAAAAAGTATTGACATTAGGATTTGTTCTCCCCAATGGATTCAGCAACCTTGTTTGCCCGAGGTCCTGTTCTTTAGGTACTGCCCCTGTTCTTTTCACACACAGCAGCACAAAGGTTTGTCTTTGATGAGCTGAGCAAAGTGTAAAGAAGAGAGAAGAATCCTTGCTCTGAAGTGCTTAAATCTCAAAAAAAAAGCAAAAGGAAACTAGCAGATTAGCTCCCTTTTAGTTCTCTTGACTGAACTGGTTCCCTTGCAGCCTCACCCTTCTTAATCTGGGAGCTTTCTAAATCTGCCCATCACACCTTCTGCCATAGAAGCAGAGGTGCTCAGCCTCCTTTGGCTCTTCTTCCCCCATTTCCACACCCCAGTCAAGGATTCTCCACGGTCCCTTATCTTTCCCAATGACCTCTGCCTGTTGAGGACAGTTGAAGTTTTGTGAGAAGACAGGCAGAGATGAGATGGGGCTCCTGTTCTGTTGGTTGCACCCTGTGCTCCTTTGGTGTGAGGAATGGGCTGGTGTGGCTGCTCTTAGCCATGGCTCCACTTGCAGAGGTGTTTGCAGGGACACAAATGGCTTCGGGTTTTCTTGTTTGTTTGTTTATTTTCCTGAGTATCCTGGAAAATGAAATTGATTCTTCTCTGCCATGCCTGGCAGTGGTGTCAGAAATAAAGGTTGTCACCAAGTGCCATGTACACTTTGTGTGTTACATCTGAGCAGAGAAATGCAGGAGAAGTGAGCAGGTTTTACAATGCTAATCGACCAGTTAACGTGACTGGTGACAAGCATATGGACCATTTGTTTTGTTCCTTCACTTAATCTCCTTTCAGAGCTGTCCTGAAACGTGGGAATGAAAGAAGGAGAAAATCAGTGAAGGCAGTTTTTAGTGTTCCTTAGCAAAGACTGTAAAACTCACTGAGTTTCTAAGGCTACTGTGAGATGCACCTCTATAGAAATTTAAATTGAAGTTGATGAGAGAAGGCTTGATTATGTTCCTTCCCTGGTATAAGATTTAATCCATGTTAAGGCAAGGAAAATCTGTCCACTTACATTCCAGGGGTTTTGTGTTGAGCCTATAATTCATAATTGACTGGACCAATTAAGACTCTTTTTAAACAAACCAACCGAAAAAGACCTTACGGCTACAGTCCAATATTAGCTGTATTAATCTGAATTTCAACCAATGAAAATGACAAGCAGGAAGAAGTAGTAGGAATGAAAGCCCCATTTCTCACTGTTATAGCAAGCAGATATTTTGGAGGGGTGTGTAATTCTGAGCTGGAGAGATTCATTGCCAACAGGCTCTGAGTGCTTCTGTCAAAGGCAGCGATGGTGTTTTCTAGAGATAGCTCTCATTTGATAATTTTTCAGCCCAGATGACAAGCACCACCAGAGTGCATTGTGAACAGCCTGCACAATTACAGATGCTAAAATGCTCTGGTCAGATCATTGTCCTCAGAATTAAACATACATGATGGCAGACAGTGAGTAATGCTAATGTGCAATAGCCCATAGGAGGAGTACTGCTAGGCCTGTTGAATCTGCTGTGTGTATGTGTGTGTGCATTATGGCTCTTCCTGTTAAGGAGAATGATGGCTTATTATTTAAACCATTTACTGGATCATCCCCATTTGATGTTAATTGCACTTGGCCTAAGTGGTTAACACCAGCATTGTGCTGTTAGATGATCGATTAATTTATTTGTTCAAACATAGATTGGTACTTCTGTTTTCAATTTAATGGGAATCCAGAGATTATATTTTCTCCCCAGGTTACCCATTGTCATGTTATTGCTTAGCCTCTGATGACAAGAAAACCTTGAAATCGAAATATTTTTCAAAATCCATGTTCTCAACACTTCTGCTCCACTCCTACCTCTGTAGTTTCACTTCTTTCCTCAGCCAGTCTCAGGAATGCCTGACTCCCAACTGCTTTGGGTGAGAACAGAAACTCTTCTTTGAGTCTCCAGAAGCTGTGATGCCATGCTCACTGGTGAGGCTTTGTTGGAGTGTGGATTTGTTGCTATTAGTGTGTGTCCCTGAAGTCAGTGGGAAATGTGCCATAGAATCATTCAGGTTGGAAAAGCCCCTTGGGATCATCCAGTCCAACCATTAGCCCTGCTCTACAAAGTTTACCCTAAACCATGTCCCTCAAAACCACCCCTGAAACACATCCAGGGATGGGGACTCAACCCCCTCCCTGGGCATCCTGTGCCAGTCTATACACGTGTGTGGTACAACACAGAGAAATGAGTGCAAAGGATTTAGTGTTGCTGACTTTAATGGTAAGTTTTTACTGGTGGAGTTGAGTCTGAGTAATTCAACTGGCAATGTGTGTGATATCCCAGCTGTGGACTGACTGGGTTATACTGTGTCTTCCTCCTGTCCTGTAAGTATCTGTTTAGTATTTTTGGATTTACTACTTAAAGACTGTAATAAAAAAGAAAAAAAGACTAAATGGAACAGAACATGAAAACCTCTGGCAAAAACATTTTGTGACTGTAATGAGGAGGTTAGTCTGGGCATTCAGTAGCTCATCATTTGAAAACTATTTCTTATGGGTTAGTGGTCTTATCAACCAGGAAAATGGGAACATAATTTTGTAAAATGGTCATCGGTCAGATACTGAAAGTGAAAGGGTCAAATTGCAGCTCCTCCTCCCCTATAATTGGAGAGCTGGTGCATGTGAACCATCAGAGTATAGCTCTTGTGTCTCCTAACATTGATTCCGAGTGTGAGATGCAAACAATCCATCAATCAACTCGTGTCCAGAACGGTGACAAATCTTACAAGGACAAATTTTCCCTCTGGGAGGTGAGCTGCTCTAGAGGCTGAGTTTTGAACCCTAAACTAGAACAGTGAATTTCAGAGTTCTGATTTGCATCTTGTATTTGGATGCCCCAGAGACCATAATTTATTAGACAAGCTCACTGAATAGATTTAGGCAAGTCACACAAAACTCTCCCTTCTCTGTCACTGGAGTTTTGTATGGATGAATTATTTAGTGTGGCCACTGTGTACAGTGGACTGGCTGTGCTGATTTCCATGACTCTGCCAACTTTGCTTCCTGGGGACATGACCTGGTATTTTTTATAGCAAGCTGAAAATATCAAACTTGATGGGTGTGCAGGTAGGTTTATTATTTTCATTTCTCTCTGCTGCTAGTGCACTGTTGCTGAGATGGTCTTTAACGGGGCATCTGAAGTAAGTGGTTGATTTGGGTGAGGGAGAACCCATGGGGTTCAGAGGGAGGATTCAGAGCAGAGGTCAGAAGAGGTGCTGACTATCTGTGGCCTGCCACAGCTGGCTGGATTTTGCACTGCAGAGGGGTGGTATTTGATGCCTCAGTGGCTGCAAATGTCTGTTTTGGAAATGAGCACGTTGCAGGAAACTCGAAGCCCTGAGTTGTCTTGGAGCCAGGATGCTTTCAGAACTTCTAAAACCTGGGGAGCTGAAAGACAGAACCTGCTCAAATAAAAAAGTTGGGACTCTCTTCATGTTTTCTGCATCCAGCACCCAGGGAAAGCAGTTTGTAGGCACCAGGAGGCTGACAAAACAACATGAACTTCAGTCAGCAGCCTCTGCTACAGGAAGAATTTTGAAGCACAGGGTTTTCTGGAGCAAGAGAAGTTCTATTAAATGTTCCTCATAAAAGGAAAGAGGCCAATTTACCCTGAATATGAGCTAAAGATATTCTGCAATGTCAATATTTCAGGTCAATTGAAAGTCTATGTTTGAACAGATCTCCTTTGCTTGTTAGGTCTTTTGCCCACAGTAAAAGCAGCTTTTCAGGGCACTGTGAGAAATAGATCTAAAAATCTTAACATTCTTGGATGAGAGTTTCTCAGTAAAAGGAAAGCAGAAGAAATAGCTTTCAGTCTTCCTTTCAGAATATTTGACTCCTCTTGTTGAGAACCAGAGCTGGTCAAAAAAGGAATATTCCTCTTTCCTTTTTTTATGTGTCATAACTTTTTTCTTATTTTTATCCTTTTATAGCAACTGTAGATAGGGTGTTTTCTGGTGTTTTGTTTGTTTATTTTCTGCTTTTAATGGAGAAATACTATTTTTCAAAGCAAGTGCCAGAAAGTAGCATTTTGGTAATAATGAAATTAAATATTTAACTCATTTGACAAACTTCCAATTGTTGTCAAAATACTTAAGCAGTTTAAATCACAGCTTTTCCCTACTAGCAAAACTCCTGTTGGATATTCACTCTACACCTGTTTTGCAGCTAAAGAGGGGACTTTCTTTGAAGTATTTCTCAGGTACTTACATGGTATCAGCTGCTACCTACCACACCTTCAGATTTAACCCAGAAATCTGTCCTCTACATCTTGCATTTCTTCAAGGGAAAATGAAGCTGTCTCATGGTACCTGAAGAAATAGGAAAAAATCTCACATCCCTCTACCCCTTATCTCCCATTCCCTGAAATGGGCAGCATGGTAGACAGTCACAAATCCAGAAAACTCTTTATTTCTATGTTGGGCATTCAGCTTTGGTGAGCATTTTAGTGTTACACTTTTCTACTTCTCCATCTTTCCATTCCTTCCTTTCAAAAATGAGACAAATAAGAGGCTGTTCTAGGCTTAATCTCATTATTCTGATTATTCTATGATGGTTTTTAAACATCCTTCTTTCTATCTCCAACCACCTTGTCTTATGGAGAAATAACTGGACCTCTTGCTCTGCAATTACTTTATGGGCAGCATGAAACAAAGTTATGCCATAGATGCAGCCTGGTGATTTCTGGCCCTTTTGTCAGCTAGATCATGGGATACCAAAAGAAAAGACAGAAATGATAGAAAATGAGGTAGAAATAACAGTTCATTAGAGAGGCATAGGGAGGATATTTTGGGTTTTCTTTTCTTATTTAGGCCCAGACTGTTCTGCCAGTGGACTGAGAAGGGAAGGAAGCAGGGGATAATGCTGTCCTCCCTTTAACTGCTGGCTGCAAGTGAGTGCTGGAAATGCCTCATTAAGGGTCTGTAGGATTTTGGCACTCTGTACAGAACTGAGTTGCTATCCTACAATATTAAATGCACAGAATGCATCTTTCTGGAGATAGGCACATCTCTGTGCAGCTCTGTTCTAGCTTCTGGCTAGAAGAGCATTTATTTAGCAAGTGTGATAATGAATGCAAACATCACTTCTTCCCAAGTGCAGGCAGAATAACTCCACACTCCCTCTCCCAGAGATTTACTCACAGTTTTATCTGCTAATTTGTATTAACGTGGCATTCAACCCTGGAGTCAACAGACTAGGAGCCCAACCCCTTATTTTTTATGTACAACCAAGAACAGAGAAGCAGAGAATGGTCTTCATACAAATAAGAAAATAAAGAGATTGCCATGGTGAGAAAATGCTGCAGGAGCTGGAATGGCTGTGTCATTGAAGCCAGCATTGATCTAACCCTTTTTATTTTTTTCTAAAGCACTAACTGAAAGTCAGTTGCAAAAGAAAATCAATTCTGAGAATCATTAGGGTTGGAAGGAACCTCTCCTGGGTCGCACAGTCCATCACTCCTATGATTGTTCCTAAACCAGCTCTAACAACTGGGTATCTACTCATATTTTTTATGATGGCTCCACAGTTTTCTTTGGCTGGTTACAACCATCATGTTAAAACAAACATTCTTTAAAAAAGAAGCATTGCAAAGCAAGCCCTTGGGTACATTTTAGTTGACAGATAATCTTCAAGGCTCATTTACTTTTAAAAAGTACCAGTACTCAGATGTCAATGTGTATTCATCTCTGCAGGTGCCAGGGAAATTAGAAATATGACTGCCCTTTGTCTTTGTTGTGAGTGCATCTCAGGCTCTTCTCCTGATCTTCTGGTTTTGGAGTGAATGTCCAAATGCCCAGTGCTCCTGAAAGAGGTAGGATACAAGAGAGTTGTTTGTGGTTCTTGTCAAGGACAGAGAACCTCACTTTGGGGCAGAGCTGCAGGCTAAATATAGCCACTCCATACGAACAGAGAGGGTGCAGCCAGGAAGGTGGCACTGCTCTTGTTTTGTGGCAGAACTGGTTTAAATCTTGTAGAAGATGCAGGTTCATTGTTGTCTTGGTCACTTGGATCTCCTGGGCTGCTGAATGTCTTCTGCTGTGTGTCTCCAGCCTCTTTCCTCATCCTAGCTGTACTTTGGCTTGGGAAAGGTCGTTTACAAATATTAAATCCCTCTCTGGTGCAGAATGAGAAGATGCTTTATTTGAAAGCTTGGATAAGGGAAATGCACCTATCTAGCTTTTGTCTTCCTTCTGACATAGGCCTTCCTTTGAATACCATGGAGAGAAACCATTGCAATAGTGTAATGTCAAAATAGCATCACTTCTGCTGGTCCTTTCCCAAGTAAGACCTCTGCTGAACATAGATGAGATTTATCATGTCTACACATGAACTGTGACTTTTAGTTGATGGATATCGCACCAAAGTGCTTTGCCAAGAAGTCAGACTAGTTTCTGCTTTTTTTGAAGTGGATATATATCACATTTTCAGTCTACTTTTTCTGTTTGTTTTAACAAAGATGACTGTATATAATTAAAAATCACATTTTAATGGCTGTGGTGTAAAATCAGGTCAGTTGGGAAGACTTTCTTTTGGAGAAATACTGTGTTCTGGTCAGAAAATTTCTCATTGGCACTTTGTAATCCAGTGAGGCTGACACCAAGACTTCTTTAGGGATCCATCTGTGGCTTTATGTTGTGAGTTATGGAGAGGTTACCTGCCAGTTTGTGGGTTTCCTATATGGCAAATAAGAGGCACCTAAGAAGTTTTTGAATAGTATTTTGTTTGACTATTCCTGTTCATTGTTGCAGGAATTAATATTCTTTTAAATGAGCTTATCTGTGGGGCCAGCAAGTCAGAGAGAGTGGTTGATTTGCACATCTTCCCATCTTGGACTTCACCAATTTGGAGTGGTGGAAGAGTAAACACAGAGAGGACTTTCTGGGGTGTGGCAAGAACACTGCTCACCGCACAGGGGAGTCATCCCTTTGCTTCTCACAGGATACTTCCAGAGATAAAACAGGAAATAATTCAGTAATAGCCTAAAGCTTTGTCCTAATCTGGCATCTCACACTTTTATGATTTAGAAAAGAGGCAGTTAAATTATAATATCAAGAAAGCTGCAGCATAAAGCTTTACTCTAGTTGCATAATTTTGCAACAGCAATTACCTCAGCTACAAATTTAATTTAAAAACTCTTTGAAAGCACAGTCAGTGTTATCACAGAATATACTTGAAATCAATGAAGGATGATTTCATTCCAAGTCTGAAGATAGGATTTAATAGCCAGGAAAGAAACCTGCACACAGACACACGCTCTTACTTATTAATACATTCTGCTGGAGCAATTACAAATCTTGACTTCCACGAATTCATTTACTCTTGGCAAAATCTGAATGATAAACAATGTTTGCCAACTTAATGCAGTTGCATTCTTGCACCTAGCTGGAAAATAGACAGACCCATTGAAAATGATCCTAATCATGATGCTATTAAGAAAGATGCAGAGAACATACTCTGATAAACACCACAGTGTCTGCCTACTATTATCTTATATTTTCCTTCATGATTCATGGTAACTTAGCAACCATGTAGGCCTGATAACCTTTAATGGCTCTAAAAATGATGCACTTGGAATCTATCACTTAAGGCCTGGTGCTTGAGTAATGACACTCTTTTCTTTGATGGCAGATCTCAAGCCAAATAAATACAGAGGAACTGGAGCAGCTTTCTTTGTCTGGTTATTCATATTTTGCATGGTTATTCAGCCTGAGCAAGGAAAGAGCTCTGTAATCCAGGCTTAATAAGTATAGATTCTGGCTATACGTCCATGCCTTAATTAACTATATGGATTCCAAAGAATGTCAAAAGAGCACTGGGCTATCGACTGCCAGCCAGTGGTGGTTGTGTGTTACCAGGAGGGGGTGGAAAGGGCAGTCTCCTACCAGGCTGAGGGAAAATGCACAGATTTCTCAGGGATGCATGAGAATGTGTGCACTGCCAGCTTGGCTGTGGGCTGGGAACGGTTTGGTCGCCACTCGTGTAACCCAGGATGCTCTGATTGAAGCTGCTGAACATTGAATCCTGGAGGTGTGGAATCCTCCAGGCTGAGCAACAGACCCTGCTGTGTTCTGGAGTAGTTTCCTATCCACCCGATGAACATTATCCCAGTAAAAAATGCAGAATCAGAGGTATTGTAAAGCTTCAGAACAGAGAACTGAATGTCACTGATGTTTACTAACTGCTGCTGTCATAATTCCATCAGATGCTGAGCAGATAGCATTTACATTTACAGACACAAAGTAATCAATGTATGTTAATGTATGACCTTCATGCATTTTGCACTGAAGGTTTTTACCAACCACCTTAAAGGGCTATTGCAGGGGAAAGCCTTCAGAGACTCAAGACCACTCTTCCAGCTCTGTAAATGGGTGCAGAGGCCTGTTTACAAAAATCCCACCAAAAATCCTTGAAGTGGGCCTGACTTAGCCTTTCATGACTGGATTTCCAGTTTCTACAATTTGGGGAGACCTGCTACTGTTTTATTCTCAAGAACTCTGCTGACAAAAACACCTTTGTTGAGCAGTTGTGTATTGGCAACCAGAGAATGCTCTGGATTGTACATGAAAAAAGGCTAATTTAGCATGATTCCTGGAATATTTGAGCTATTATGATAGAAGGTTTGGAGAATTTGTTACAAGGTGCCTTTAAAAAAACAAACCAGCAGAAAGCAGATGTCCTGTCAAAAATTCATCAGCAGTTCCTCCTGTGTAATGTACTTTTCAAGAGCCAAGTGAGAAATGTCAAAACAAATATAGAATTTTTCATTAAAACAGCTCGTTGAGATCTGATTCAACCTTTCTTACACATTTCCTTTCCTGTAAACCACTCTTCTCATGGTTTCTTCCAGTAAATGAGATGTGCATAATTCAGTCTTAATAGAGGATTGAACCCTTTCAGAAAAAAAAAAGTATTTAGAATGCTAGGGGATGAAAAAAAACCAATTGTAGCAATTTCATAATACTTTGGCTCACATTCACAGCTTTCCCCCTGTCTGCAGGAGGACCTGCTGAGCTGCATTGATAGGACCCAGTCACATCAGATTTCCCATAATGGGCTGGATTAAATGCATCCATCCATCTATTCTTTCTGTACACTAGATGCAAATCCCAGATTCAAAGGCTCTAGATCCTCTATTTTTCATTTCTAACTGATTTTCCTCTTTCTTACGCTGGTGTATATTGGGAACAACTACCTTCCAGCAAATAGTATTACTCTGGCAATCATTATGCTGGCAAGAGGAGAAGTAGAGCAGAGATTGTGTTGTATGATACATTAAAAATGACACACTTGTCTGGTATGAAGTGACTGAAATGCAGATTACAGACTCAACAGAAATACCTTATTTTTTTGTTGAAACTTAAGTATTTCCTCAACAAATCTTCTGTTGGCATAAGCAGATGAAGCAATCCTTCAATGGGATTGAACAGCCTCCTGAGGCACTGACCTGAGGTTTTATTGCTAACCTCTTCTGGGCTTTGTGGCCTCACTTCACTTGTTCCCCTGTTCCATGAGATTTTAGTGTCAGGCCAACCTTAGGGAAAGCAGCAAATGTGGTGGGAATGAGTGTGCTTGACCTGAGGGAAAAGAAACCCCCACGGTTTTTGTGTGGTCTCACCCACTGCCATTTCCCCTGGGGTTAGAGAGCAAGCACAGCCAATGGACTCTGGGAACCTGATGGATTTCTAGGGACCTCCACGTGTTCTGAGGGAGTTCAGCCTGAGTGGCACAGTGAACACTCTGAGGGGTCAGGGAGAATGAGGAGAGGAATTAAGGATTCAGTTTTGTGTTCTAAGCTGCTTTAGGAATCCGACAGCGTTTTGGTTGGTATCAAAATATTTATAGCATAGAAGATTAATATTTGCACCACTGAGCTCTTTAATTTCATTTACCTCAGGAATGGGGATTTTGGCATTAAGAAGAACCAAAAATGCAGCAGTGGGTGCACAGCTTCGTGCAGACAGCACTAACACTTTTCAGTCCCACAGCAACAGGAGGTTTCACAGACAGCTGCTGAATCCTTTTTTTTTTGTTATTATTACTTTCTTTAAATGTATACTTGATGTTTTAGGAATTGCAAATACTGTGCCATCCTGCCTTTCTGTGGGGAACAGGAGGTGGCAGCAGAGGCAGCCTGTTGGCTGAGGCACACCAAAAGACTGGGGTAGAGAGCCCCAAAGTGCTGAAGTGCTGGCAGTGGGAGAGCTGGCAGAGGTACTGGGAGTGATGGAAAGGCCTCATGATCACCTTGGTCTGGCAGAGCCAGCCTGGTAACCATCCCCTTTAGAAAGAGTTTGAGCCTTCAAAACAGAGAAACAGGGCTCAGAAGGTTCCTGCTGAGGTCTTTGGAAGGAAACTGGTATTTCAGGAGGTTCTACCAGTTGCCTGTAGCCACAGGTAAGAATCAGAGAATCACTTGGGTTGGAAAACACCCTTAAGATCACTGAGCCCAACTGTATAGTCAGGCTGTCCAGTCCACCACTAAACCATGCACCTCAGCACTGCACCTGCACAGCTCTTATCCCTCCAGGGATGGGGACTCCACCACTGCCCTGGGCAGCCTGGGCCAGAAATTTTTCCTGAGAAATTTTTCCCTATGTCCAACCTAAACCTCCCCTGGTGCAACTTGAGGCTGTTTCCTCTTGTCCTATCACTTCTGACTTGGGTGAACAGACCCCACCTCACTGCAGCCTCCTTCCAGGCAGTGGTGGAGGGTAAGAAGGTCTCACCTCCCTCTCCTTCTGGTTGCTTCTACTCCCCACAGCCTGCTGCAGCATTTTCAGAGAGTGCTTTTCTGACTGCAGCAGGTGCAGTGAGCTCAGCATCACGTTCACATCAGCTTTGCCTTAGGGAGATCAGGGGTGGTCAAGTCTCTAATGAAAAAAATAACAGAAACAGTCACAACAGAACCAGGGAAAATGAATTTTTTCACCAAACATGTCTTTTATTTGTGCTGCTGCTGGGCTAGATGTATGCTTTTATTCTGACTATTTATTTGAGTTGAAATCACAGCTATATGTACAAGGGATTGCTGGGAAACTATTCTAATTAAAGCTGGGTTTGATTGATGGAATTCCAGACACTGGGAGGAGGCTGTCCTTGATGATTAAAATACTAGCTGAATGATGACACAAATTAGTTTAAGAGATCCATCAGTGAGTCTTTTCCAGGAGATGATATTATCTGGGTTTTTTTGTAGCTGTTTGTTCATTTGCTGGGTTTCATTTTTTTCTCTAGCTTTGGGGATTACACTGCCTGAATATTTCATCCCTAGGAAGAAATGAGACTGACCATTGCAGGTGATACCATAAGTCACATGCCTGTTGTCAACAGTTTGTCTTTCTCATTTTCCAGAAAGAAGCCAATATCATCCCTGAACTTTCTGCCTGGTTGTGTGTGCTTCTCTAGCAATTAACTTCTTTACAAGCAGAAAGAAGAAATAGAGTAAGAAATGTTAGAATTGGGTTCATTTTTTTTTTTTATTGCTGTCAAAAATAATTTCCTGTGTCCCATGCATAGTCTGAGTTTTCCCCAGGCTTCTTCTCATCCATCATAATTGCAAGTTCAGGTCTCAGCCTTGATGTGCCCAGCCTGGATGGGACTCTGTGCAAACCCTCTTGCCTCATCCTCACTAACTTGTGGCCCTCCTCTTCATTTTTCCTTCATTTTCTAGCAAGGTTGATATTTAAGGTACCATTTCCTCCGGAGTATAGCTTGGAAACTCTGCAGAGTTCATTTCCTATCTGATGTGTTCCTTCCTCCCACCCTTCACCTCTCAATTATTTCCTTGGAGAGCCTCAGTTTTGCTCTTTCTCTGTGTCTGATCATGTTCCTCACCAGCATCTCACAGTTAATTACTGGTGCTCAGGCAGTTCAGTGTCTGGTGGATGTCCCCGAGGGCAAGCAGTAGATCCAATAGCACACCTGCTCTGGCCAGCAGTGCAGACTGCAGCTGCAGCTCAGCAATAAATCCAGCATTGCTTCCAAGATCAAATTCTAAATTGAAAAGCTATATAACTGTTTAGCACAAAGGAAAGAATGATTTTATTTGCTGTGATTAATCACTTCTGGAAAATTTCATTTGTCTCTGATGTAAGAGGGCTTGGTCATGTTTATCACCAGCAGGTCAGTAGATACTCTACAGCAGGAGACAAAAAGTGCCTTTAGGCTCCTTGGTTTTGAAAATAGTAGATTTTCTGTTGACACCTGTGGAATCTTTTGGTTGCCAACTTGTCACTGGATCTCTGCTCTATTGAATTTTCTACTCAGAATTTGAAAAACCCTGCATTTAAACAAAACTTTTAATGAATTACAGATACTTTGGGTGTTAAGTGCTGCTTTTTGTTGTAAATACTTCCTTAATTATAGTTGCCTTTCTTCCAGGTAAGTGACTATATAAAGTTTCTGCTCTTTCCTCTTCATTCCCTTCCCTCACTGCATATTGTGGACCCCACTGTTTTATCATTGCAGGACTTTGCAGGACAATTGAAATGCTCTGTATTAAAAAACAAAACCCAACAAAACCATAACACAAAAACCAAAGCCAAGCCCCAACCTGAGAAAACCTCTAAGAGTTTTTATTTTTATGTTATTCTTACGTAGTTTACTGATGTGCAGTTCTCACATCACTGAGAGCTGCTCACTTTTTTCATACTTGCCATTAATATTAATAGATGCTTGGCCAAAAATAAGGTCAGCTTCTTCATTTTTACTGTCTTCTCCTCCTAGGGAAAGATTCCATTAACAGTCAGCTCACCCAACTTCATCTTCAGCTTTCATGTTTTATTGTGGTTTAAATGTCCTGAAATTTCCCATTCATTCTTCAGCAGAGGCAGCCAGAACCAGTGGGGAGAAGTTTGCTTGGAGTCCTCTGAAAGAAACTTATTTCCAGACAGGGGCATCCAAACAAATACATAATACATCCCCCTGCATACAAAGGTATGAAAATGGGAATTTACTGAGCTGGAGTCAGTGCCCCCTGTGGAGGATCCTCAAAAAACACAGCTGCTCTCCACTTGGCTGGGGTGAATCAGAGCCAGACAGGGAGAGGACAGAACAGCTGAGTTCAAGAAGTACTTTTAATCTCTTAGATTTCACAGCTAGATTGGTGCTTCATCTGTGTGTCATAGGGAGACTCAGTTATGCACCCCTTGCTTCACTGTTGGCTTATTGGACAATTCCCATTCCAGAATGGCAAATATGTTTGCAGTATTTTTATTTTGGATGAAAATTTGAATGAAATTAATTGAGAGTCCCAGAAACTTCTGAAAACACTAAGGACTTTTTATAGTTTGGAAGGCTTTCTGATATTTTAGCATAAGCTGCAGACATTAGGTATGCTGCAAGAAATCTCTTTCCATCTCACTCACAAGGTTTTGGTTTTGGTAGTTCCTCCTTTTCTGCATCTTTCTTCAAACCAGGCTCTCTCATCTGAACAACTGGGACAAATTTGGGAGCATCCTCCAACAATTTCCTCTGGACGTAGACAGACACCCTGAGATCAGTCTCAGTGAGAATAAAAATTAGAAATTGTTGTAAATAAGAGCAAAAAAGCAAAGTTCTAATTAAATCTGTTTTCTTGTGCTGAGGGGAAAAGTTCCTTTAGCTCAACGTAGCAGAGGGTGGTGGTTGGAGAGAGCAGGGACCAGAAGGTGAAGGATGAAACTCTGTCTGCTTGGGAGAGAACAGTTCTCAAACAAGGATCAGCTCCTGCAGGGGGTTTGCACAGTTCTGGCCCAGGAGTGGATGTGAAATTCCCCAGGCACTGGTGCTCCCTTGGCTCCTGGCTGCAGAGTGTCCCAGGCAGTGCTGCTGCTGCTCTCTGCCCTCCTGCTTGCAGCAGCAGCCAGTTGCTAATTAACTCTTTTTAATTTACTAGTATTTTGAGAGCATGGAGAGGAAACTTAACTGCCTTAAATGTGACCTTGGTTTGAATGGTGCCTGTTACTGCTGTGACCCCCATGTCTTACAGATCTGTGGCAGTCGGCAGGGCCACCAAGGTCCTGGAAAGTCTAGCTAAGTATGTGTGCATGTGGCTGACCCAAGTGGCTTTGGAAAACATGGGGACACATTTATTTGTTGCTATTCTTTGCAGGAATTTCTCACTTTTTTTTTCTCACTGTAGATATATATATATTTTAAATGATGTCATGTAAACCACACAGCATTTAATTTCCCATCCACTTAGTCCTCTAACAATGGTAGTTTTTAGTGCTGTTACTATGTAAATGGTTACCAAGTGAATAACTACTCTCAGAAAGAGTCACAGGGAGAAATTGCTTTAGCTTCATGTGCTAATAGATAGCAGGTCCTTATTAGTAGGGCTTATTAATTGGTTTGGTGTCTTAATTAAATTGGTGTGCCAGTGAGTGGGAAAAGAAATCCTTGTTAGGCCAGTGGATTCCGTATTGTATGTCCCAGTATTTTTCATGGTCAGAAAACTCTAGAAACAGCAACTGAGGCTCCAGTGCTGCTGAGAGACTTCTCAGGCATGAGAGACTTCTCAGGCACTTTATCAGATGTTTCATGGAGGTAAATAAAGAACCATAATTGGAGTTGGTTTCAGAGTTGGGTGGTGACTCCCAGTCTTGTATGTAACATCTTTCAGCCATCTGCCCACGTCAGAAGTCCTGTGTGCATGTGAACTGTCACTAGAAGAAGCTCTGGGTCATCAGTTAGCTGCAAGGGTGCTGGGATGGAAGGTTATTTCCAAGCAACACTACGTTCCTGTGAAAATATTAAACTAGTTTCCTGCTGATAGTAACTTCTCAGGAATGCAAACTGTTCTGTGTGTATCTGATAGCACGTATCTTCCCCGGGAGTTAAGATGTCCCTTGTGTCTGGAGTTATCTGCATCTCTGATAAGTTGGTTTTGACACATAATTAGATATATTTTTTTTCCCCCTTTCTCTCTTGCCTTCCTGTACAAAATCTCTAAAGCAGTGCAAAATGTGCAGTTTTGCTGCAATGTAAGCCAAAAGCATAATTCATGTTGCACACATATAATTTGATTTCAAAAGATTATCTCTAGTACTGGCAAAACATCAGTGAGGCAGGCTGCTCTGAGATACTACAGTCAGACAGCAAAATTATCTGGGGTCTTTGGGTGCAGCTTCCAGTTCTTGCCAGTTCTTATTTGGTTTGTTGGCTTGGGGCTTTTTACTTTTGCCTTTTTAATGTAAAAAAAATAGTATTTTGCTCTTAATTTTTATCTTGGCATTGACATTTCTGTATTTTCCTGCTCCTGATGCTTAGCTCCCATCAGTATCAGTGGAAAGTGTGGAGATGAAGGGAGTTTCACTGAGGTTTGTGTTTGCTGCCTATTCCTGTGTGAGGATGAAACTCCAAACCCATGAAATGCTTGAACTTCTGGTAAAGGACTCAGTAAGATATAAGACTGGACATTTTCTTATAGTCTGCACTTGATTCCTGATTAAAATGAAGTTATGGGATCCTAATGGATATGAAATTCTCAGTCTCTTTCACTCTCTGCCATTCATTTCACGTTGGAGTTTGAAAGGAATTTGTCTGTTAGGGTTTGAATCTGTGGCTTGCAGCTGTAGCAAAACATTTGGATAGAAATCTTCATTTCTAAAATCTACTTAGGGTAAAATGCCCTTTTGTATTGTTTCCTTAGTGCATTTGAAAGAACTTTTGTTAAAGCCCAGCTTCTGCACCTGCGTTGCTCCAGAAAACTGTCTCTCCAAATCCCCTGGACTGCTCTGTCATTTTCTTGGGTGCCAGAACCAGTTGTGTCTCCTGCTGCACTCTGTGGCTGACAGAAAATAATGCCTCGTGACAGAAGCAGCTGCACATCTCTGTGCCTGGGAAACCAGAAGAGAAACAGGCCCAGGTCCTGGTAAGGCTCCATCTTCCCTGTGAACAAATTCTTGCAGGACTTGAAGCCTGGCTGGCCGTGGCATTGGTTATCTTTTCCCTTTTTGAAGTGTGAAGGAAGGTCAAAGCCAGGGGAGGGCTGAGTGATAGGAATATTTTTTTTCCATCTGTGCACATATCTACCTCATATCTCAGCTTCATACTGTGGAGGGTTGAACAGAAGGTCTCCTTGAAATCTGCTTTGAGTGGTGACCAGAAACAGTCTTTAAGAATTTGTTCAGCATCCCTTTTGGCCCTTACCATCCTCATCTAATGTAATCAAAGAGCTCCTACTAGTCCTGTCAGATGGGAGATGTAGACAGAAAAGTTCTTCTGGATAAAAGGGTATGAGTGTCATCCAAGAGGATTCACGTTTTTTGGGACGTGTGGTTCAAAACCTGAAGGGTAGAACAATACCCTTTGTTTTTATTGCTCACACCAGCCTTGTGATCTGGTCTGGTTCTGTGGCCCAGTAGAAGGGGCATGGTTCTGTCTGAGGAGTATGGTCTCATCTAGGGCTGTGTTGCAAAATGCAATGTTCCTGAAGCCACACAAAACAAGTGTGCTTCAATGGAAAAACATCCCTTACAAAAACATTGCTGTTCATTTAAATAGTCCCAGAGATGGAAAATTTGCACAAAAAGCCACTGCCTTTTTCTAAGTTAGTCTGTGGATTAATTCCCTCTTAGTTAACAGCTTTTTAGTTCTGCTTTGGCCTTGACAATTCCCATTTTCACCCTCTAGACCTACTGTCTGTAAAAAGCACCCAGCAAAAATTGCCTTTTTAGACATCAGGAGCCAAATTCTGGATGCCGTGGACCGTGTTACTGTTTACACTGCTAGTTTCTGTCTTCCTGAGTCAAACAAGATGCAAAAGATGTGTGTCTTCCCAAATGTAGGGATGCATCTGCCCGTGGAGCCTTTTCTAGTCTGCTAGCTAAAACCCAGAGCTGCTGCAATTGACAGGGAGATTCCTCCCCTGGATCTGGGCTTGCTTGGCACCGGTGCCTCGGACGCTGCTGAACCTCTGCCAGCTGAAGTCAAGTAGGACTTTTCTTTTCAATTTTACACACGAATCAATACTAGCTTTTCCAGCTTGAACAGTTCTTTGCCAGCATGTTTTGCTCAAATGGAGTTTGGCTCTTCAGTCTGAGCTGAAAAAGGGCCTCTGGATGGATCCGTCACAGGCGCGGGAGGTTTGAGGGGGTGAGAGCCCACACCTCTTGCTGCAGGGCACTGACATTGCACTCTAGAGTGGTTTAATTTTTTAACTGGTATGAAAATGTTTGCATTTTCCCACAGTGTGGAATGGGTCTGCCATGTCCTGGTAAGAACTGGTGTGAAGGAAGACTGTGGGTAGTGATGATAAACAGCACTGTGGGAGGAAATAGAAAACTCAGTGCTGTGACCACCAGTTAGCAGCCCTAGGATTGAGGGTTTGGTTGGTTGTTTAATCAGCATTTCACTTTAGGGGATAATCCAGGAGAAGTTAACTTGTGGAAGTGAGTAAGATGTTGCCTTTTAGGACAGTTACCCTTGTGTTACAGCTTTATTTCCCTCTAACTCCAAAGTAACACACCAGCACCAACTTAGTTTCTGTAATTTCCCACCCTCATTTGAGCAATGCCCCAGAAGGATAATTGTTCTTATGTTTCCTTTTCATTGTCTTCCCCTGATTTATTCCCTCTTCTTGCTGCAGCAGTATTCCTCACTGGCTCCCAGCTTAGAAAATGGTCTATAATTGCTTTCATTTACAAGCATATACACCCAGTTCACTCCAGACACACACACACCTATTCACCTTCCAAGGGACTTTGCAGAAACTTGGAGGGAGACTTCCAGAGCTAAGTTAGTCACAGCTAACAGAAAGCTCAGGCTGCCTTAGAGGGATAGTTTAAGTTGAGCAACATATCACACTTGGGTTTTTTTCTGTTGTGTTCTGTGACACACATTCTCTTAGAGATGAAAATTGCTTTGAGATTTGATGAGAACTGAAGTAGCTTTCCGTTTTTCTGTACAGCCTCAAGTTTGTATGGAAGAGAGAGAGAACTGAGATCAAAATGCTTGTTCCTATCCTTTTGCCTGACAAATATGCCCAAGTGATATCTACAATAGCATTATCTATAGGTATTTGCTTAGACTTTCTTCCATTCACATCTCAGATGCATTTTCTTCTTTTGCTATAGATTCTCCTGAGTTGTTAAGTGGCACTGACACTGTGTGAGAGAGGGAAGAATGTTTTTGCAAACTGTCTTATAATGAATTGGTGGAGATGCTGCTCCTCAGATAGGTGGTCAATCTCACCCTCTCTTTCTTCTTCTCTCCCAGTGGGGTCTAATCACTGTAAAAAATAAATTAGTATACTGAATTCAGGAACACTAACTCAATAAATACATTAATGTCAGAGCAAATGGCAGTCTTGCCTACCCTGCTGATATAAGTGATTATTCTATTTACACTTAAATATACTGTGCTGTTATTGCTTCCAGAGAACCTATTATGGCCTACCCCTCACTTCTTCAAAAACTATCAACATCCTTAACTGTCAGCATCCTGGTTTTTCTCTTTGCCTTCCAAAACATGCAAGTGACAACTTCTTTGCTGTAGTAATCAAGACTGAGAGGTGTCCAAGAGAAAACCTGGAGCTCTAGGATGGAGCCAGAAAGGATTCTAGCAAAATGCTGAGAGCATGAGCAGCGTGTGGGCATTGCCAGGACAAGATGGTGCCCTGTAGATTGCAACCTTTGTCTTTCTACTAATAGCCTCGTTTTTGTATTTCAGTACCTCTGGGGTGTAGATTAATCTTTATTTACCTATGAGCTGGCTGGCTGCAGAGCAGGACTGTGCAGAAGCAGAGTAATAGCTGCTGCTTGTGGTGTGGGAGACAACTGCAGCTGAGCCACTGTTTTGGAGTGAAACTTTTAGGAAACGACTAATTTAATTATGTAAAATGAGAGGGGTCTGTCTTAAAACACCAGAAATAACATAGTTTGTCCCATTTGTCAATAAGCCCAATTTATTTACATGGGCACTTGTTTGTCTGCAGCAATAGGCACGAATCAGTGGCACGTTTTCCGTGCCTTATCCTCAGGATGGAATATGGCAGCCTTTCTCACCCATCCACATGGAGCAAGCAGATAAAATATTGGCTCCATTATTCCTGGAAGGGCAGAAAGAGGCAGCCTATTTCCTGAAGACAGCAGAGCAAATGAATTTTTAGGAAAACAGACTCCCGTAGCAACCTTCTGTGTCTTGCTGCAGATGTAGCTGGGTGAGCAGAGCCCATCAGCACTTTTCTTGTGGGCACAGGGAAGTGCTGGGTGAACTTGGACCATGATGAAGAGCTCTCTGGGCTGCCTGGTGTCATTACACTCCTGGTCCCTTGTGAGCAGTGTTTAGCTGGGTGTTAAGCAAGGCTGGTGCTGGAAGATAAGTGTGAACTGCTTTCTCATCTAAGCTTTGAGATTTCTGCTTAGCAGAAAGGTTTCTTGTCTCATTTACCCACACAGCACGTGTCTGCCTGAGCAAGCAGCCTTCCTGGTGCTGCTGCTGGGTAACCCTGTGGGGTGAATCTCCACAGGGACTCCCTGCAACTCCCCCAGTTCCAACTGCAAAATGGCACCTGGGCTGATCTGGAGCTTCTGAGCAAACAGCTTCAGGACTGCTGACATCTTTTGAGACCTTGTGGTAAAAACATGTGCAGCTGGTGAGCACCAGGAGGGGTTTGTGTGGGGACAGGTCCCAGTGCTGTGCCGTGCCTTCATCATCCTCATGGGGAAAATGGATATGGGAGGAGAGAGAGGAGCAAAAAGCACCTTGTCAGTGTGTGTTAGTGGTCTGCAGTGAGTTTATGCTTAATGGGAGCCTCGTTCTTATGTAATCCTCTTTGGCCCTCACTGGGAGGTGGCATCTCCACTGCTGTGAAATCCGTGAATAAAAAGCACTTTGTGTTTGTGGCTCAGCTCGGGTGAATGGGTTTGTTGTGGGATCTGGTTAATTTTGTTTTGGCTCACATATTTCACTGTTTAGACTCTTGAACAGTCGAAAAATTTACCTTGCAGGAATACTTACAAACTCTTGCTGTGTACAGCTGTGTCTGAAACAAAGTTTAATTTAAATTTCCAAGTCTAATCATAAAAGTTGATGGTTCGCCTGAAGGGCTGAGGGTGGTTATTCAGAAAGCTGAGCAGTTCACAAGGTTATGTGCAAAGCAGGACTAACAAGATGCTGAGAAATAATAGTCTCATATGGGATCAGTTTCAGGTTGTAGAGCATGGAGCATGGAGATTTAATGCAGTTTAGATGGACATGAAAATCATCCTGGTTTAGTTTGTTGAGGTTTTTTTAACTTTTTTTTCAGACAGCATTTTCCTGACCTTGAAAATACCTTATGGGTGGTTTGCAAATAAAAATCAAAGATCACTGTAATCAGGTTAAGATACACAGGGATGTTCCATTTTTCATTACATTCTACTTATCTTTACTTTTAGATGAAGTCTTATTATGATTGTAATGCTCAGCACAGAGGCTGCCATTAGCACAGCAAATTCTTAAAAGAGATTAGATGAGAATTGGGTTGCCTTTTATAGAGCATTTTGCTTTACTTTTCCCACCCTCTTCTTTTTTTAAGGTACCTTTTTGTGCAAGTGTGAATAGTAGCAGTGTTGATATGGGGTGACAGTTTGACCAAACAACCATAGCAACAGTAACTGTTTTCCTTGTGATAACAGCCCAGCTAAAGGTTATGCCTATTGCTGCATCTCTCCATCTATTTGTTCCACAGCACAGTGCCAGACAAAAGTAAAACTGGAGAAAGCTGCAGCCAAAATGTGCATTGGGTGGAAGAAGCTTGAGCTGTGGAGCTCTGGTTAAAGGATAAATGTGGATAATGTTTCTCTTCTAGTGCATTATGTCAAAAGAAATATTATGAAATCTACGTTAAATAATATTTTGGTGCATGAATATTTAATTAAAAATGTATTAAATAGTATCTGCTTCCTCATGATCCCTTAGGAAAAGGGAATACAAATGAAAACCCAGATACTGTTTTAAGGAAAGCTTTTGTTTATTTTCTCTTTTCAGGAACAGTGCTGGACTTGTACAGTTGACCGAGATAATATTTAGTATTGACCTCAAGTCTTCAGTGTGCATCCCCAAAGCTCAGATGACCTGAAGGACAACACCAAGGAAATGTCTCTGGAATGTGGGAGCTCCTCATTTTTCCCAGTGTGGAATGGAATAAAGTAAGTGTGTTATTTTCCCTAAGTAGTCATGCCCAGCTGGAGCTATAATAACTTTCACAATGGTCCCTCACACCTGATAATCTGTGGTATTTTCATATTTTCCACTCTTTGTTTATTAGGATAATTATATTCAGAATTATTCCCATTTTCATAAACAGGGAGATGATGTTCTCTCCCAGACAGCAGGGTCCATGTGTGTGAGTGATCCCTGCTCTAACAGTTGCCTCAGCAGCAGCTGAGGGCCTTTTAATAACTAAGGCTTCTCAATGCAACAGATAATATATAGTGATGATCATTCACTAAAGCAGCTTGGATTTTAGGCTGGAGTTACACTGGGTTCTGCAGTGCTGAATCAAACTCAGGCTCTTGTACTTGGTGTTGGAATAAGCTTTCTGCTGGAGGAATTAATATTTTAGAGTGACTTAGTCCTTGTTCAGGAAAACTGTCATTTTCCTTATTAGGCTTGCCTAGGTTTCCAGGTCACCAGATTGAATCTTTGCAGTTCTGATGAAAGAGGAAAAATAGCCCCTGGTGACTCCTGAGCTGTGTGGGCAACAGGAAAAAAGACCAGAGCACAACTCTGCCTTCTGACAAGCTGATTTTCAGAGGAAAGGGCTGCTGTGGAGTATCATGGTAACAAGTCAGATTTTTTCCTGGCATTCCATCTGCTAGAAAGAAATCAAAATTAATGGAATAGTGATCCTACAAATTTTGCCTCTCTTATGTCTATGAGGTTAATTTTCAGTTTCTAGTTAATAGTCATTTTTTGCTTGAAATGCTCAGTGTATGTCACAGGACACTGCAGACTGAGGCTTATTTCTTATCCAGTCTGGTGTGTGCAAGGTGAGATGTGTAGGCAGAGCTCTGTCTGGGAGTTTGTTTTCTGTTATTAAATCCAATCTAAACAAGTTATTTTAGCACAGAGGACAGAATCCCACTCACACCTTTTCTTCTCCTCTGAATTCAGTGGTGTTTAGCAATCACTGTTGTGGTCCCTGTTCTCTTCTACTCTCTTCTGTGTGTTCTGGGTAACTCTTCACATAACAGAGTTTCAGTGATGGAGAAACTGCAGAGTGAACCTGCTGGGAACTCATGGGGGTGTATGTTTTGGGAGAAGACTTTGTTGTGTAGGATTCATTCTTGCAATAGCAAAATGCCAACCCAAATTCTGCTGTGTACAAAGCTAATTTGAGTCAGGACTTCCCATGGTCTAAAATAGCAAATGGCTTCTGTCAGGACAGAAACCCGAGGGCTCTGAAAATCTGTCTCTATGTGTTGTTTTTTGGTTTTTTTTTCTTTCATTTTTGCTTTTACCTTTGAATAACAAAGAACCTCTTCCAGCATCTCATAACTCTCTGTAATTACAGTAGTGATTATGAGAATGATAGATATCTAATTAAAATCTGTGAAAACTGCAGTCAGTGACAAATGAGAATTAGTTCCCCAAATTGTGATTTTTCCCCCTTAGTTTAAGCACATTTCAGAGCTACTTTTTGACAATGTGGCATTTTCTCTTGTCTCTCAGAAGGACTCACCTCAGAAGTTCGTGGCTAATTTTAACAGCTATCTGAAACAACATGGGTGAATTTTGGTTTGAGATGAAGGAGAGGAAATAATTTTTTTAAAGTTTTTTTTTAGTTTGTTTGGTTTTTTTTGCCTTAATGATATTGGTTGAGTGTCTTTATGTACATTTATGTTAAATGTGTCATTTCCTGAATCCATCAGCTCTTTGGTTCTCAGCACAAAGCCTTTTCCATTCTGATTATTTGGGGTTTGGATTGGGAGATTCTATTTAAAGGCAAAAACCTCAGACATGCAGTAATCACATCACTAGAAATGACACAAACAGTATCAGCATCTGTACCCAGCTCCAGCAAACACCTGATCTGGTGCTTCAGAGGTTATTGTGCAGTTCCCAGGGGGATTTTCTCTTCCAATCCCTAACCTGTCACCCAGGGCTGATAGGTCATTACCTGCTGCTGAGAGCCTGTGAATGCTGCTGTGAGGAACATTAGTGATCACCTCTTCTTAGTGATCACCTTTCCCACAGCTGATTCTGCCCTGCTCTGGGAATGCCACTGCTGATTAAACACCCTGTGAAGAAACACTGCCTTAACTTCGTTATTTTCTGCTGTAATTACAATAGCCTGCTCTTAGAATGATGCAAAAGAAAGGTCTTCCTTAATCTTAATTACTATCACTAGAGCCCATCTAGCTTTTATCTTTCTAAGGACAGGTTAACCAGGTTTTAGTACTTTTTCTTAAACTGAAATTTCCCTCCCAACATAACCCTTTTTATATCCTTTTTCAATTATTCTGTTACTTGTCTTTGAATCCCACTAAGTGGCTGTTAAGATGGAGCAGAACAAAGGATATTTGTTACTTGTGAGCACTGGAGTCAAATGGTGAGGCTTTGAACAATCCTTTGCACCCCTGTTTACAGTCCAAATGTATTTGTGTTTTTGAAGGTATGTTTATTTTTTGCTTCCTGTAATGAAACTGCTGCTTCTGTCATCCTGGAGAACATTCTGCTTATCATTTCTGGCATCCACTTTTATGTCTCCCCATTATTTGAAAGCCATTTCACACTGTGGTAGAGACATCACATTTTAGCCTGTTATTTCACTTAAAGTGTGGAAAGAAAAAGAAAAAAGCTGCTTTAACATTTTATTTCTCTCCCCTCCATAATTTTTATTTCTTATGGGGAAAGTAGGAGCCTGTTTGGGCTTTGCAGGCGTTGTCTGAGGAGCACAGTGCAGCTGTTTGATTGTTCATAAGGAGACAACAGCACTCCAGGCCTGAAGCCCTGTACTTATTCACCACCTCATCTCAGCAATAACTGCACCTCTGCAAGTGGGAGTGAAACACTGGTTATTTCCCAGATATCAGCCTAAGCAGGGAGGACAATTACTGGTACTCAGAAACACAAAAAAAAGCACAGGTGACTTCTGGCATTATTCTGTTTGGGGAAATGTCAGTGCTTCTCTGGATAAACAAGCAGAACTGAGGCTTCTGCTGTATTTCTGAGGTGTTAAAAGGGAGGCTGGCAGCAGTGTGGTTTCTGAGCTTGCTTTTCCCTGGGAAGTTCACAGAGAGAGCTGAAGCTGTCCAAACATTACAGTATTTTGTTACAACTAGGCCAAATGTTGATAGCAATTCCAATGCAGATCAGCTCATAACTTTCATTAACAGGTTCCACTTTCTGACTTGCAGTTCAGTAAGTACCTGACTAAACATCCAGAGAGGGGTTTGTTAACATTTCCTTTCTTCTTTATCCACAAATCCAAATTTGCTTTTTCTTTAAGTAATCTGACTATGACTGTTGTGTCCTGAATTTGTCTCTGCTGATCTAAAGGCATTTCAGATTTCTGATAATGATTTCTGTAACCCATGGATTACACAGTCTAGAGTCCCCTGCTCCCCTCTGAGCTGAGCAGTGTTGCAGGGTATATGAGTAGGCTGGTAATCAAATATTTTCCCAATTGCTCTGTTTAAACAGCACCCAGGCTCTGGTGGGACTCTGAGACTCGAGCATGGACACTCCCAGTGTGAGTGAGCACAGGAGCTCTGATCTGCCCAGGGCACATCCAAGTGGGGTGTGCAGGGCTGTTGTTATGGTTGATGTACAGAAACTCCCATCTAGTAAAACTCTGAAGGGCAGCCAGTTTGGTTGTTAATATTCCTTAAGGTTCCATCAAGGCTTCCCCTAAGCAGCAGCTGTCCATAAATCAGCATCTAACTCTGAAAGGCAAAGAGAGGGGAGGGCATTTTCCAGTGTGGATTCACCACATTGGAGGTGTTTGATTCTTCCACCAGTACAACCTTAATTGCAAATAACACGGGACAGTTGCTCCTGACTAGTCAGATAAGACTCAGCTATGGAACAGTTAACTTTTTGTAGAGCTCAGCATCAATTTCTGGAAGCTTTTAGCAGAGACTCGACATTTCTAATTAGGAAATTTTACATACAGGCAAGTGAATTTACCCCCAGCTGGGAAAACATGGCTTAGCAAGAGTTTTACATCCGCCCTCATTGATCTTCAGATTATCTCACTTTTGAGACCGTGGAGCCACTGGGATTTGCAAAGATGAGAAACAAATGTGGGAAAGTGCATATAATTTCTTTCACTTCAGGGTTAGAACACAAAAAAACTGTTAAGTTAGAAATGAAGAGGTAAGTTTATTTTCTTTTTCACGGGTCATTGTTGCAGAGGTCAGAGGAATCCACAAAAGCCAATAACTTGTTGGCACTGGCAAGTAGCTGTCATCTTGATCAGATTCTCAAAGCAGTATAATTGGAAATTAGTCTTAAGATAGCAAAGAACTATAGATTTTAGTTATTTTTTTTTAACTGTCCTAACAGTTGAGGATCAAAATGTCTGGATGTGAGCTCACTTAGACAAAAGATGTATCGTGTGTCTGATGCTGCAACGTCTGTCTCTTCAGAGAATCCCTCAGGCTTTTTGCAGTTTCAGCTCTATGGTTTATATTTTTGAGCCCATTTTGTCTCTAGATGGAAATAGCTGCAAAAAAAAAGCAAAGTATTGATGAATTGGATGTTGTGCTAGTTGAAAATCAGTGTAAGGTGGATGTACATCCGTGCAGAGGAAATCAGACTCAAAGTCAGATGTAGTAGAGCTCTTAGTGATTTCTTTGGAGATGGAAGTGCTGTACAGCTCATTTCACTTCTGTGTTCAGATGAGTTTTATTGTGAAGATATAAAACATGCTGCAGACTTCTAAGAATATGCTTTAAATGCAATAAAAATGAAATAGGTTTTTATTGCTGTATATGTTTTCCTACATTTGAAATTATTCTAATGAAGCAGAAGTTATTTCTGTGTTGGCAGAAAAACAGATAAGCAAACAAACCATGAAATGTAGCCTACGAGGTATTAAGAAAATACAGATGTGCATGCTGCTTGCTGTAGTTATATTACTGGTATTCATCGTGGGGAAGGCAGAGAGATCCCTGTTACATGCTAAGGGATGCAACAACACAAGATCCAAATCAGCCAGGAGTCCAAACCATGGACAGCTAAAAGCTGGTGAAGCAAAATGGGATTAAAAAAGTTCCAGCTGCTCTGTAACAAGCCATGCTTGGCAATGACTTGGATCTTAATAGGAGGTGATGGAAATGTTTCAGTATCGAGTCCTCTTCTCTTTGAGTGCAGAGCACCTTCTCCTAGGAGACTGTCTCGGGTATGGAACTGATACTGCCCTTGATCTACCTACAGGGCCAGGTATTCTGAAAGGAAAGTTGAGTTTAGGCTTCTTTTAGAACTGTGTGGGTGTCCAGAAGCACTGCCAGAGCTGCAGGCTTGGGCTTAGGCATAGAAAACTGTATAAAACAGGATTCCAGATATTGGATTCACTGTGCTGCTTAGAATATGACTGGACCTGTATAAAAATGCAGCTCCCCATGTGATGTACTCTTGCCACCTACTTGGTTTACAAGC
Organism: Ceyx melanurus; assembly: GCA_024611195.1. Classification (NCBI taxonomy): domain Eukaryota; kingdom Metazoa; phylum Chordata; class Aves; order Coraciiformes; family Alcedinidae; genus Ceyx; species Ceyx melanurus. The sequence goes on from JANHGL010013661.1 coordinate 117,900, forward strand.
AAATTGTAGTAGCAGCCTCTATGTTGGGTAGTATACATTTCAGAGCTCTTTGCTATATAGATACTGCAGGTTCTTGAGTGTCATTGTGCGCCTGAAGCTTTTATGGTTTATTTAAGAAGTAGCCCACAAAGAGAAAAAAAAAGTCTGTAATTTTCAATTTTCTTTTATCTCTGCTTCATTCAGGGTGTAAACACTCAGAACCTGTAAATTCCTTGGGTTAAGATAACGTGAAGATCTTATATTGTTCTAGCTGGAATTAATTCAATTGGAAAGCTCTACTTCACAATATAAAAAGTTAGAGAAGCCTTTTAAAAAAAGACATTTTCCTTACTTTGTCTAAACCAGGTTCTTGTGAATGATCTTGGAGGTGAGTGGGTCTGGAATGATTTGAAAAGGTTTAAATGCTGATGGTGCCCTGTTTCCATTCTTAGTGAAGACATAAAAAGGTCACTTTTCCTTTGTCATTTCAACATGTTGTTGCTGACTAGTGTTAATCATTTAATTAAAAGGTCAGATCATTCATCCTCTTCTTTTTCTACCTAAGGTGACTTTAATTATTTTCTTTGCAAATGAACTGATTTAATATTTAATAATACTTGCTTTAAATAATAATCCTCAGAAGAAGTGGAAATTATCTTTGAAGACATTCAAGCTTTGAAGGTTAGAATAAATTGAAAATAGCTGGATATTTAAAAACTATTCTCTCTGTTAAATATTGTTAAAATCATTAAAGAGAGTATCTGAGGCTTTGCCTATCATGGCTCTTGCTGACAGGTTAGCAGGACTCCTGGGAAGCAGGAGTTCAAGTGCCACTGGTCACCAAACCAGCCAAGCCCCTGCTTTTTCATGCCTGCAGTGGCACTTACAGTATTCCAGGCACTGGGGAAGGGGGAGGCAGCTGGGGCAGGAGCAGCTGCCAGCCCTGAGCAGCAGGGGCTGACTCTGCACTCTGTGTCCCCTCAGCTCAGGGACATTGCCTTTGCCCAGCTCTCCAGCTGCACAGCACCCCTGCCCACCTCCAGAGATTCCTGCTGAGGGGCTGCAGAGGTTCTGGGGTTCCTTTCCTTCTGCAGTGGCCGTATGCTCTGGGAATCAAGAGTGGTGTGGCAGGCTAGAGCTTACACCTCCCCACAGCACACAGCCCGGCCTGCTGAGACCTTTCTCACCTACCTGACTCTTAGATCCTGTATAATAAATAATAAATGTGCAAAATAAATAATAGTTATAAATAATAATTTTAACTAATAAATCTAATCAAGAAGCTTTGTAAATTGGGGATGTTCTCACCAGTGGAGAGGCTTTCACAGATCTGCTGCATTGGTGGCTGGGGTGCTATTTTTAAGTGGCATGTCCAAAAACTAGTATCAGAAAAGCAGATGCAAGATAGATGCAATCTATCTTTATAACACTGTGGGGTTTCTCAAGCCATCCTCAGATTGCAAATAGAAGTCTTAACCCAAGGCATTGATCACTCTCCAGGCAGCTTGTAGATTGTGATTTCTCAGAAGCTTCACTGTGTCAAATTATGACACCATTTTTAATGAATAAGGACATAGTTGTTGAAAGCAGCATCAAGTTAAGGAACAAGCTGAGATCTGGATTATTTGAATACCAGGTTATATTGAACTTTCCAAGAATCCCCAAATGTAATACTGTCTAGCATCAGCAGAAAGAGCTGATGTGATTAAGTGCAAGGTTGTGATTAGCTGGACTTTGACAAGATGTATTTGATTGTGTCAGACTGGGCTTTCTGAAGGAATTGTGCTTGTCTCTGAACAGAACCATAGCCTGACATGTCAGGGAACATGGGATTTCTGAGCTGTGCATCTTAAAGAATTAATTGTAGTTTCAAAAAACGAAGGACTGGGAAATGCAGAGCAGGATCACAACGAAGCAGAGTTGGTACATTAGTTTGTTTTTCAGTAGCAACCTCTTCTTTTGATCGAATGAACTGTGTGCATGTTATTTCTGGGGCATTTTCCAAGCACATGAAGGCAGAGCAGCTGAGAGGTGCCAGGCAGAGCTATCAAGGGCTGAACATCGAGGTGAACTGCTTGTTTGCTGAGCATCCCTAAATGGATGCTAACCAGGCATCTAGTGGCAAGGAAGGTCAATGCTATTTGCTGAGCATTCAGCTAATTATTCATTGCACTAAATACAGGAATGCTACATCTTTATGCATTGCACAAAATCTCCGGGTTCTGAAGTTAGAGTTCAGTAAGTACTTGATAACTGCAAAATTACATTGTATTAGGTGCTGTTGTATTTTAATTTAGCATAATTTTACATGTGGCCTGTGTTGTAAACTACCTTTTCATTTTTGATGCACCAGGAAGAATACCAAATGTATTTATTGTCTTTAAAAATGATACTGAAAGGAGAACTAGACTCAGGACCTTTGTGTTTGAATCTTTTGTCTTTTCTCAAACTCCATTTTCCTAACTGGAGGAGCCGTATTCTGCCTGTAGCCCATGATGGCTGCCTTGAATTCTGTCTTGCCAGTGATGAAGTGGGAGCATTTTCTGAAGGAAAATGACAACTTTTTCCTTATCTGCTTCTGTGTATTTACAGCAGTACCTTGTCTCTCCTGGTCCCCACCCTGTTAGCATCACTCAAACACTAAGTCAACAGACTTTATTTTTATTCTTCCTTTCCCATAATCAAGAGTGCTGGGTAAGAATTCTTAATTTTGGAGACAGCAGCTTTGAACACACTCATTACAGCAACAGAAGGACTCCAGAATCTGCCAGGGCAAGGTGTAGGATAAGTTAATTTATCACTTACCCCCCAGTACAGCAGAACTGTAGTGGCTGAGCTGTAAGCTAACACAGGAAAATGCTCCTTCCTTGAGTGTTGAACTTACAGAAAGTAATCCACAAAGAACAATCATCATGCAGCCTTTTACTGGTAATGCATTTGAATAATAGCCGGGGACTGCCATACTCAGAAACTTCAGTATTTCATCCCTTCAGAAAATAAATGTTTCTCTTCCCCTAATTTTTCATGTTTACATTCACATTCATTCTGTTCCAAAGGGTACGTCTGTCAGTGCTAGTGAACAGGGGCTGAGATCTGCTATTTTTCCATGCTTGTGGTAAATCCACAGCAAGTCCTCTGATTCACCTCTGAGAATTGCTGGGAGTTTTATCTACTTTTCACTTATCTCCAAGAAAATCCTGCTGGAAATGTGCCATTTCTATAGAGAAAGTTGTCTTTCCTGTCATTTAATGTTAAGTCCCTGCCATTACTCTGACCTCTCCAGCAGCACCTGAGGCAGGGCAGGGGCTGCAGGGTCTAGTCAGGTGTCACAAGGCAATTTCCATGGCTCTCCTGCTTCTTGTTGCTCCTCTGGTGAGTGCAGCACCCTTTATCTGTCTGCAGGCCTTTCTGAGCAGGTCACTTCACTGTGATTGCTCATCATTAGCTCCTCTTTTCTGAGGGGTTGCCTTCTCATTTTTCTCCCTTTGAAGCAGTCACTTCTTGCCAGCCACTGGGCCCCGTTTTCATACTTATTATTGCTTCTCACTTATTACAATTCAGGTTCCAGAGAGAAGTTCTGCATTAAGATGAAGGGAAATTTAAAAAATGAGCTAGTAATGAGAGCAATTAATCAGAGCAGTCTGCAGCCTTGGCAGTGCAATTGAGTTTGCTGGTGTGAGTGGGACAGAGTGAGAGGGCTGATGAGGAATGAGAAATGTGAATTATTTGGGTCCCTGATGTGACATCCTTTTGCAGCAGGCAGAGAATAAGGCTTTTTGGAGACACTCCCACTCCTTTCAGCCGTGTAAAAGGGGCTGTCCTGCAGAGATCCTGACTTTCTCATGAATGCAGCAATTACAGTGCAGGGCAGCTGGAGTCACCCTGGAAGTTTCTGTGGGAAACAAGCTTATTTGCACACCCGAAGTGGCTGCATTATTAGTTGTATGATCCCTACAGTGTGACAGCTCTTACTGACAGCTCTTGCTGCTTGTAGCCACTGTCTTGGATCTCCACTCCTACTAGCCCTGAATCTCAAATTAAGCAGAGATGAGAACCACATGCTTTGGTCTGATCCCTTTGTTTTTCCAAGCCATATCCAGGTTTTGCCAATAGCCAGAGCCACGCTGAATTTTACATTCTATTTGGTATCCTCCAAAAGCTGAGTTGTTTTGGTGTGGCTTTGTTGGTGGTGGTGGGTTTTTTCCTCCCTCCTGAATACACTCAGAGAATTTTTAGTACACCTTCATACTAAATGAACTGCTTCCAAGTTCCCAAATAGTTGTGTTCTGTGTACCCAAATCAGAGAAGAAACTACTTGAACCCTACAGTATACTATTTTTTTCAGTCAAGCATCTCCACCACGTGCTGTCTCTTGAGAGTGCTCTGCTTTGCCCCATCCTCTGAACGAAATATAACATCAGACATTCCCCAAACAAATTCTTCAAGTACTGTCTCTGAGCTCTCCTCCATCCTGGGAGGCCAAGCCAAGGCTGTGGGGCCAGGCTCTCCTCTCACTGAATTAGTAGCAGGCAAGATTAATTAGCAGCCAAAGCCTTTGCAGCTCCACCACTTGCTCTGCTGCCATGCGTGTACCCACCACTCCCCGGGACTGTGATTCATTGCTCTGTCAGTGGGTTGAGATACAGTGTATGAAAATGCCATATAAATGCAAATATAAATACAAACACTGAATTCCCCCTGTTGGCTAGTGATAAGGTGCTCATCCAGATGACTCACTGTGATCTAAAAGTGGAAAGTAATATTTGGGAGGAGAGGAAAACTCGATGATTCTTCTTAAACTCTGTTTTCTTTTTCTTAAATAAGCTTAAAAAGAAAGAGGCAGCTTTGGCCTCCTCCTTGGCTACCTTTGTGGCACACCAAGACGATCTCTTTCTGATTAATTAAATTATAATGAGGATAAGGTCTGCAATGGGTCTGGGCAGTGGTGTGATTTGCTGTGCGTGGGAGTGTGAGCTCCCAGGGACTGAACCGAACGAGGTCTGGCCGTGGTCTGAATTCATATGGCCTCCAGCTCTGCAACGAGCCTGGAAGGACCTGCCTCTTGCTTTATTCCCCCTCCACCTCCAGTGTCTGGTGGGGTAGATGTGTCCTGCCCAAGGGACAGCTCAGGCTGCCCTTGCCCAGCAGCCAGAAGGGAGAAGGAGGCTCCTTCCTCTGGGCTCTGCAGGGACAGGAGGCGTGTGAAGAGCAGGCTGCTCCTGTCATGCTATGGCAGACGCTTTAATTTGAATTGCTTACTCTTATCTTTAAGTACATGGACTTAATGGGAAAATTATTCTTCTTGTCTGAAAAGAGTTTTATCCTATGTAAGCGGCTCAATCCTATTTATGTCCCTAATGTTATAAGGATTGGTGACACAGAGCTTTAATTTTCTCTGCTGCTGTGTGTGTGAAGTTCTCATCCAGATACCGAGATCAGCCTCCCACAAGGGTGATGCCAGAGGAAGGTGCAGTGTGAGGCTGGAGCATTTCCATGCCCTGCTGTTTAGCCACTGCAGGGGGTAGGAATGTGGCCTTTTCCACCTTGGTGCAGGAACTCGTTGAGCTCTGTGTGGACTCAGGAATGGGAAATCTGAGTGGGGATGTGTTGCTGTGGCTCCAGCAGCAGATCTGCAAGATCACCTCTGCTCTGAGCTCTGGATTTCCTGACTAGTTTAATAATCATTAGGAGTGTCTAGCAGCAGTTCCATGCAATAGCTTTTCTTTGGGTGCTTTTGCTGGCGTGAAGCGTGAGGCTGCCATATTTCATCCCTGACTGTGAGAGCCAATTCTCTAAATGTGTGGAGCTACCACTATAATTTTAAATATTAACTCACTTTTACATGTTTAGCACCAGCCATACACTACTTGCATTAATAAGACTGTCATTTTCCTGAAATGCATCCAGTCTCTGTAATCCAAAGATGTTGGAAAGACTCAAAGTCAGTGAAGGGCACTGGATTTCTTGCTGTTTTCCCTGTCTTGTGGTAAAGTTTCTTTTTCATGACTTTTAAGGCAAGAAATTAGAACATTTGGGACAATTTTCTAGATCCATAAAGCATTAAAGGGCTTTTCTCATCATTACAAAATCTTCTTGGAAAACAAAATTTGGCTTTATGTATAAGGGGGTGTTAAGGATGGGACATTGGAGAAAGGGTGGGGCTGGATAATGAGTGGTGGTGTGAAGGTCGAGTTTCATGGAGAAGGGTGGACAGAGATGGCAGCAGGGACAGAAGGGTGCAGCAGAGACAAGAGATTGGAAGTTAATAGAAAGCTGCAGAGTCAGTTGGTATGTGGGAAATAGGCTGTGTGAGGCTCAGGAGATAACACAAACAGGGAGTGTTCGCTGAGTGTTGCCAAAACAGCAGGAGATGCTTTGATTGGTAACATTTTGAATATCCTGTTGCAAGAAAAATAGGTGATTAATTGATGCAAATGGTAATGGGGACTCCTCGTGGCTCTTGGCAGCAGCAAGGTGCTCCCTGTATCTTCCTGTGTGTGGCAGGGACACGTCCTGGGCACGTGGAAAATGGAGCATTTCTTCATTGTTATCTGCCTCGTGCCATGTGGATTGGCAGTGTGTGCCTTGCCATCTCTGAGCTGATGCCTTTCCTTCCTGCTGTAACTGAGTTGCTCCCTCATTCTGAATGCTATCCACTGTCACATTTCACTCAGGACAAAACCCGTGCTCCATCATCACTACTTGCCCTGTTTCTTCTGTTAGATACACCATTTATCTAGCTGGGTAGCTGGTTTATTACGTTCCCCCAGCAATGTGATGGCAGGTCTGCCATGAGTGAATCTTTGACTTCACACTTGGAATATGTGCCAAATACTCCTTCATTATCTGCTGATTCTCCTGCTCATATATATATATATAATTTTATTATTATTTTCTCCTTTTCTCTTCTTTCTTTTCCCTTTTACCTCTTTTCCCTTTCCCCCCCTTTATTTATTTTTAAATTTTTTCTTCTTCTTTTTTTCCTTTTTTTTCTTTTTAAATTAGAGCTTGGGTAGATATTTGTGACTAGCCTACATGAACCCTGAAGCTCAAGGGTGTTTGTCTCCTCAGCAACACAACAGGGGGCAAATTTCAAATGCAATTCTCTTCAGGTGTATTATAATATAATATTTGCATGCTCTCAATAAAACAGACTCTTAGGGCATTTTCCCAACTGCTTTCCCTCCCTCTCCATTTGCCCTACAGCTTATTTATGTTGATGTTTTCTTCCCTGAGTTTCTGGTTTCATTGCATGGGCTGTTGTTAACAGTAAGCTGTGATACAGTGAGGTAAAGTGTAGAGCACCAGGTGAATACACAGTGACTGCAGCCATTGGCTCCACGATGAACTGGGCATCTGAACTGAAACTGGACAGCAAAATTCCTCTGCTGAATCTGTTCACAACTAAGCTGATCAACATTTGAAGTGCAAGGGCCAGCTTTGAGTTCACCAGTTTTAAATTTCTTACAAGTGGAGGAGTTTTGAATCAATCCTGATTGCCCCTGGAGTGTGCTGGGCAAGGGTGGTGCCTGCAATGCACATGTGGATGGGAGAGAGAGGCTCAGAGGAGGACACAGGACTCCCTGAGCTCAATAAACACGGGCTGGGTTGCACTTTTTAGACTAAGATAAATAGCATTGTAGCTGGCAGAGCTTGTGCCCTGAAAAATGCCATCTGGCCTAAAAACTCTGACTTGTTTAGTGACACTGAGAAAGTGAGAGGTCTAAAAATGATGGGAATTGCTAAAAGTGACTGGAATGGAGACTGCACTGGATGTGCCCTCTAATGCATCGTTCGTTGCCATCAGCTGAGCACTGTCATTGAGATTTTCTCTCTGGAGGGGGTGAGCCACAATAAGTTGTGACTGACACTAAGTTAATATTCAGCAGTGTACATAAAGATGGGGATTTTGACAGTGTTTCATTCTGTTTTAGCTTTGCTCCCACTGGAACAGCCTCCTTTAGAGGGTATCTAGGTGCTTTGGCTGCTGCTATAACCCTTACAACTCATTAGCAGCTCTGGGATGCCAGACTGAGGGGAGGATTCCTTTCCCTTTATCTTCGTTAGACTCCCAGTGTGAGAGCAATTTATTGTGCCCTTGGACAGGATAGCAGGGATTTGAAGCCATATTTCACCACGAATCCTTGCTTACTCAAAATTCCCAGTCAAACTTGAGAGGTTTCCTTGGGTGAAAAAACCAGCAGCATTGGCTGTGTTATTTTTACTGGCAGAAATACAAGAAGCTGCAGGCTTGAACTTTGTTTCTGGCAGGTTAAATGCCCGTGTTTCATCTTTAAAACAAACTTTATAATTGTATTACAAAAAAGAAAAAAAAGATTCTCCAAGTTTAGTGAGGCTGCAAATCAAGGGTATATTATACAGTGTTAATGAGGAAAGAAGTCTAGCAACTATGTTGGAGGGGAAAAAAAAGGAAGTTTATTTCATTAACTTTGACTTTACTGTAAGGCTATGGAAGAATTAGATAGAAAGGCTATAGACTGTATAAAAAGATTTTGCTCTATTTGCCTATCAATTAGATCTGTTAGGAGTCACAGAGACCTTGAGAAAACAAATGAGAAAACACAGGAGAGAACTTTGAAAATGACCTCGAGGGCCAGATGGAGTCTGTTCAACCCCCTGAGCAGCAAAGGAATTATCAGGACTTCAGCCATCTTCATCTGAGAGATCTCTACTGACCTGCTTATTGCTGCAGAAGTGTGTACCCATAGAGATGAACCTTTCTTCCTTGCAGAAAAGGAAAGCTGCACATAAAATTTAAGATTTTTGATAAAATTTGATCAGTGTTCACCTTGCATGTGAACCCATCTATTCCCTCTCTTCAATCCCTCTTTCCCAGCTGTAGCTCGGGCAGGTTTCTGAATGGAGGACTTCTTGAGCCTTCTCTAGCTCTCCTCTTGGCCCTTAGGAGCTCCTCAGGTCCCTTCCTTGTGGTTTGAGCAATGCTGTGCTAGGGCAGTTTCAGCACTGGTGTGCAGCTCAGCACAGCAAGTTGCAAGCTCAGGGGTGGGCAGGAGGCTGGCTTGGTGCAGAGCTGTCCACACTGCTCTAGCCAGCCCAGAACACTGCTGACGATGACTGAGCAGTCACTCTGTGGCAATCTCAGAAATGAAGACAGATCTTTCAGGGTTGGTAGACCTCAATCATTGTATAGGTGGAGGCTGCTGAAGACCAAAGCAACTATTCAGCTGTCCATGTGCTGGAACCCAAGCTGCTGCTTCTTCAGTAATTTGAATCCGAAGGGAATAAAATGGATTTTTGCAAAACAAATACAAATGAAGAGAAAAATGCTGATTAGTTCAGGAAAGCTGCAAACAAAGAATAAATGTATCTTCCTTTATCTCCCTGCCTCCTCCTCTCTTCTGTCTCACTCTTTTTTCCTCCTCCTTTTGAAAGCATGGAATCCAACAGGGTTATCAGGGTCCCACTGCTTTACACGTACAGCTTGCAGCTCCTGTTTTCCCTCTGCTGTACACAAGGGTGGCCTCATGCTTTCTGCAGACTGAACTGGAATATAAACTCCCATTCAGCAGGTGATGAGGAGGCAGAGATCCTGTCTGGAGGTTATGGAGCAGTCTCCTGCCAGGTTGGTGAACCTGGGCGTCCACCAGCAGCGTGTGGATTGAGCTGAGCAGGAAGCTGGAGGCTGTTCTGTGCCCCATGCCCAGCAGGCAGTGTGCAGTTCCATCCAACTGAGGAGGATCTGGGTTCAAAGGAAGAGTGGAGGGAAAGATTGGCTGGCTGCAGCACAGCACACAGATGGCTGTAGTAGAGAAGCCACCTGCTGAGACAGGCTGGACTAACTAAAGGCTGCCTCCTTCCCCACCAGCAAGATCAAAGTCAAGTGTGGGAGAGAAAGAAGCAGCTCCCAAGGAGTGGGTGTAATGCACAGTGGGAGTTCAGTGAAAGGCATGACTGACCTGAGGAAAAAAATGTGGTTTTTGAGGGAAACATGCTTTGGAAGAACCTGTCTTGATATTTAAATGAATCCATTTTCAGTATATTTTAAAACCTGCTCTTGGCTGCTTTTGACTACAGATTTCAGGAAACTAAGGATTCAGTTCTGGACCAGGAAAACACGATCTACATTCTCCTACTAGTAGAAGGAAATTGTTGCAGAAAACTAAAATTATTAACATCTCTGAAGCAACAATGGTTTGTTTCTACTGAGCTAGATATGAGGTGAGATCAGGCCTTCAATCTGCATTGAAATAAGGATGTGACCCACAAATAGGAAAGAACTTCTTGAAATAGAAATGTATAAAATGTGGACATGGAGATTAAAAAAAAGGTTTCAGCTGGACTACCACTGTCACCAAGGGTGACAATAGTGTAACATGGGTGCTACTGCAAAGCAACCTTGATGGCAAAAATTGATCAAGAGGGACTGACTATTAAAGAAATATTTGCGAAGAAAAAAATTTACTTTCAGAGACTGCAGTTTTCATCTTCATTGAAGTCTGTTTAGAGCATTTTGAGGTGATGGAAGAACACAAGAAAATTCAAAAGGAATGGCCTCAAAGGGCAGGGATGACACTGAACTGTGTCAGAGAGCAAGGCAGATGTGTCAAGATGTGCAATGCTTGACTTTCTTGAAAGCTCCTTGTCCTTTGCTGTCGATGACTTTGGCAAAAGAGAGAATATCTGAAGCAATGACTGCAGCCTAAGGCAGTGACTCAGGAAGAGCTGAGGTGGTGCACGGTGGTTTTTCTGCTGGAACTGACAGTACAGAGAGAAAATGATGCTCTTCTTAGGCTCCTTTCTCATCCAAGTTCTTGCTGTGTGGAGGGGGAAATGGGCTACCTGAGTGTTTGAGAAAAGCAGCTCGATGGAGGAGTGTTGGGACAGGCTACCCATAGTGGGCTTGATGTTCTTTCTCTAGTGATGTTCTTTTCACTAATGGTGTACAGTGAGTGATTTCTCCTTCCCTTTCCATAGCTGTTGCTATATAACCTCCTGACACAGAGGTAATTTTCCTTCCAAGTTTGTGTAATACTCCTGAAAAGCACCCATGGAAATACTCAAAAATTCCAGAGGAAACACTGGAACTGTGAACACACAACTCTGTTCAATTTTTAAACCCCTCCCTAGAATCTAGACATGAACTCTGGACAGGAAAACATTCTGTGATAATCTGGGAGATTCAAAATGAGCCAGGCTGAGTTTGCATAAGCAGACTGCAGGAAGAGGGAGCAGCTGTAGATCTGCAGCAGGTTGCTGGTCATGATGAATTAAGGTTCTCTGTTGTCAGAGGGATGCAAGAGGCAAGGAGCACACCCCAGCTCACCAGTCCTGAAACAGAAAAGGAGCATTGTCCAGACAAAACCACTGCAGTTTATGTCCACAGCTCTTTGAAACTGGACTGAAATCATCATTGATGTCAATAAGCAAGTCATAGAAGTAGTGAACTTTGGATATTATCCTGGTTCTCTTCTACACTTTCAGCAAGGTCTTTGGCTGCTGGGATTGAGTTTATTTTACAGATGTTGTAGGTTGTACCAACCAGAAGGGACTGCAGGGGCTTTGCAGTAAGTAATATGAATTTTTAATAAATTTAGGAAGTGTTTGACAATCAATAAGGTCATGTCTTTAAATACTGGTGCAAAAAAGTACACTTTGGATGGAAAAATCCAAACCTGTACCAGCAGTTCTGAGAACAAGCAGACTAGTGCTGAGGACTAGCAGAAAGAAGGAAGGATGTTCTTCATGGCTAATCTTCATCCCCAAACTTTCCATTTTTGATTTCAGCTTTGCTTACAGTGGCTGGACCACTTATTTTGAATCATGCTGCAGCCACAACTTTTACCTTTCTCTTTGTACCTATTCTAAAGTTCACCTTATCTCACAGACTCCTCAATCCAGTCAACAGCAGAGTTACTCTGTTATGGAGAGGGAGGAGGAAAAGATGTTCCAGGCGTGGCTGGGATGCTGGAGTTACTCTGTCATCCTAAGGCAGCCCCTTCCATTCCTCTAAGTATTTATCTAGAGAGAGCTTGGTGAACAGCAGCTGGATGCAGGAAATCAGCTGGCTGAAGCTGATCCTCTGGTTACAGACAAAGAAGAGGCTGTAGAGAAGCAGGGAGGAGCTCTGAAATGAGAGGCAAAAACTTAGCTGTGTTGGAAACCAGTGGAAATTGTCGTTGAGTTTGACTTCACAATCATCCTGATGTTTTGGCACAAATTTGTTAAGATGCATTCACTTCCCAGGAGCCGTGTTGGGTGTTGAGGAGAACATGGATTTATAAACCTGGAGCTTCCTGCAGTGCCGTGTTTCAATATGTGGGTGGCTAAGTTGTTAACTGAAATGTGCTGTGAGTACAATCTGTAAAGCTAATCTACAGTAATAAAGTTAATGTGCTCTTAGAGCAACCTGAGGGGTTGAAGTCAATGCAATTCTTGAACGATGAGCATAATTTTGATAGGTATAAAATAGTTTCTAAAAGCTCAGTGCATCCCATTGGAGAGGACCATGTTAGTAGGGGTTTTTTTCAGTGGAAATGAAATCTTTGCTGTGGCTTGAACTTCGGGTTGATCGAGCTTCAATCTATTCACAAATACAACTTACTGTTATTACTACAGTTTATTATTTTTATAGCACTAGCAATGTTCTTAGTAATTTGCAAGTAGATATTAATACAAAAGCTGTTCCCCAAAGGAAGTGTAATGTACACCTTTGGTTAGATGAAAGAACATCATATGTGTTCTGTAGCATACAGCATCCTGAGCAGGTACACGCTCTAGTAATGAACAGAGATCCTGCATGGATATGAAAGGGAGCAAATCATCCCTGTTTCCTCTGCTGCTGTGTTGTTTGGAGTTCCCAGAGTGTGTTTTCCAAACTCTTTGACTCCACTGTCTGTATCACAGAGATTTCTGGCCCCTTGTGGACCCCCAGGGATTTCGATGTGGGGAAAGGAGGAAAAAAGATGTTTTTGCCTGTTAAACTCTGCCAGCTTGGCTCAAGTCTTGCCGCTGTAAATGGACTCCAGCTAAGAAACGTGGTGGCAAAAACTTTTGCCTTATCTACAGAAAAAGTTTGGCCCAAGCCATGGGCACTTTCCAGGGGCAATGCAGGTGAGGGGAACAGAGATGTTCACGCTGTTTGAGGTGGACATCAAATAGGTTTAATGCACAGAAAGAGTAATTCATGTATTCCCCTCTCTACTGGGAAATCAAAACAAGCTCTGATTCTGATAATGGAATCTCCTAGAAATCGGGCTCAGCTTATCTGCTCTTTTCATGTGCACCCCGTGCAGCCACCAGCAAGGTGGGGATCATGGCTTTCTCATCAGCTTTACTACTGTGCATGGGCAGATAGGAGCTGAAGCCTCAGAAAATTATAAGGCTGATAAAACTTTAGTAAACCTTCATACCACTGAAATAGTTTTTCTCCATAATCAATGTCCCTTTTCCCTTTCAAGTCAGACAACCCTGCTGAATGAAACAGGCTTGGAAACAACACCCAGGTGCATGTTCTGCAGGAGTCAAGGCAGGTTCTGCTGCTGCAGCCCTGCCCTGTTGCTGTGGCAGGTGAAAATTGCTTCTTACAGTGACTTCAGTTGCCCTCTTGATCCAGCTCCTTTTTGCTTGCACTGGCTTTATTTGGCCTCTTTCTATTCTGCTTAGATTTTCTTTTCATTTGCTTCTGCTTGCTGACTCTCTGCAACCCACATCTGTTTATGGGGACAGGTGAAATGAAAGCCAGCAAATTAATGGGTTGGTTTGCAGCAAAAGATTGCATATGATGCTTAGATAGACATCTCCTCGGGTCTGCCTTTTTTTGCCTTGCTGTGACAGCTCCTGCATCCTTTTCCCTACATTACAGGGATGCTGAGTTAGCCAATAAATTGGACTGAGGCTGGGTCTGTAAAATCTGTGACAAAAGTTTAAAGTTCTAAATAAATTCATCCAGACTACATTCAGAGCTGTGGATGTTTTCTCTCTGTGTATTCTGTAGACAATCCTTTGGGACAGAATGCTTGCTGTAGTATCAATTCTGAAAAGAAAATTTTAGAGTGGGGACAGAAGAAAAGAGTAAAAAAAATAGCAAATGAAGCAAATGTTGCATTTAAAATTGTAAAGTATCAGAAAGGGAAATTTGTTTCTGAAAGTTTTCTTTGGGAAAACAGGAAATTACCATGTGAGCAATATGTATTTATGGATTGGTATTTATGGATAAAGTTCTTGCAGTTAAAAGGAGCTCAATAAGCACCGTTTACTAATATACAGGACAAGTTGTTAGAGTGGAAATGTTAACATTTGAACAAGAAGGAAGATATTAGACAAATTATTCACAGTCTAGGTAAGAAGGATCTGCTTTATTTTCATATCATCATGATCTTTTAATCTGACCTCCTTTATAACGGAGGAGAGTTAGATTAATTAATTCTTAATTGAAGCAGAGTAGAGCTTGTGGAAAGATGTCATGTCCTGCTTTAGAAATGAACATGATGGAGGTCCCAGCATAAAGGGCTCCAGTGGGTGGTTTATCATCTTTGGTAGATTTGTGCCTTATATCTAACCTGATTTTCTCTGGCTTTGGTGCTATTCTGTTGTATCTCAATTCCTAATTATTTAGTACACTGAAGAACCTATTATTAATAATTTTTCCTTCCTGTAGGTATTCCAGTTATTTCACTCTGTGTTTTGCTGTCTCTTAATTTTGCAAATGGAGCAGATGCCAGTATGACTCACATTGTGATAAATAATTTCTATATTCATTGCTGATGCTATTTCATTAGGGAAGAATCTTTATAATAAACTGCACTTGCTTAATGCAGAATACATTTTTTGGTGTTTAAACTGAGGAAATACAGTACTCACACACGGAAATCCAGTGACAAAAGGAAAAAACAGCATAAAGTCACAAATCTAGACTATCATATAGTGAGTAGCTATGATGGAAACACATAAAATAGGAAATTAGCTAAACAGAGTTGGCCTGGAGAGGAAAAGAAGTAGCACAAAATGCACTTCTTACAGCAAAAATAAATCTGGAATAAGGCACCAGCTTTAAGATGTCAGTCACACTTCTGTTCTATTTTCCCCACAAATTCCTCAAGCACAGTTCTGTCTCTCAACTAATTCTTCATGAGCCCACTGGCCCCAGCAGAGCCAGCCAGGCCAACAGAAGGTTTCCCCTATGGCACTGGCCTGGGCAGAAGCTCCTTAATGCCCTGGCACCTCCCAGCATCCACCCAGCACGCCCCAGTCAGAGGCTGCAGGATGCTCTCAGCCCTAAGTTAGATCTGGAGCAGGAGATGTAAAGGTAGACAGTGAAAGCCTCTCTGAGTGGACAGATGGCAGCTTTGACAACTCCAGCCAAGTGCTGAGCTCTGTTAGTTCTCCAGGCTGATTTATTAGGTGACTGTTTTGTCACACCAAATTATCCTTACCATGAATCCAAGCCTTTAGTTCTTATTTTATACAGGCATTAACACCTCCCCCCTGCCGCCCAACAAAGTGCATATAGTTTACTTTTTAAAAAACATTGCCATCTCTGTTCAATAATTTCAGTTTTTTGTAGACCATCTTGTCCTGAACCTTTCCATTGATTTGGAACTCGCTGTTAATGGAGGGAAAAGCCTACACTGCTTTTTATTTCTGCACAATTTTAAGCTCAATTTAAAAGCCACACTTGGTAAGTTACATTAGAATGCTCTGATTTATTTTTTTCACTGATAAGTTTAATCAGTCTTTTTTCCTAAGCCACAGGGGGAGAACTAAAAGGGAATTTTTTTGTCTCTCTAGAGTAGAAATACTCTGATGTGGATCTCCAAGACAGTGCAAAGCTTCACCATTGTTTCCAGACTGTGCTGCCTTTAGGTGATTCCCATCTTCTTCCCTTAGATGGTGCTAATATGGTACAAAAAGCAGAGGCAGTCTGCAGTGTGTTCCAGGAACATGAAGTCCACTGCAGGCTTGTTTAGATTCTAGGAGCAATTTCTTTCCTTCTCTCTGTGCTGCAGTTCTGCCTTATTTGCACTTACTCAAGCTCCAGAATGACACTATATAAAAAGTGTAAAATTTGGTAAACAATTACATCTGATGAGTGTATGTTCATTTTGGAAGAAGAGAGGAACAACTGCTGTCTGTGTCTGAGCTGTGGAACAGACTCTGTGCTCAGAGGGCAGGTTTGCTGCTGGTATCTGAGCTCTGGGGAAACAGTCTCATTGGTATGCACTCATTTGCCATTAATTAGGGGCCTCTCCAAACAACTTTTTCTTTAGTTATCAGTGATCCCTGTGCAAAGTTGAACAGAGGAATTTTCTTATTAGAAAATGAGGGCAAAGTGAACATCTAGGCACAGGGAGCTGTGGACCATCTTGGGCAACCCCGTTTCTATTTTTCCCCTGACTGCAATCCTGAGCAGCCAGTGGGAAAAGAGCATTTGCTCTATGAAGTTTCACTGTAGGGTAGAGTGAAGCCCTGGAATGACATTTTGCCCTGAGCATTTTACCCTTTCTCAGGGGAATTGAAAACCCAGGCTGTAGGTTTCAGTTTCACACCTCCAATGCAAAGGTGAAGACTTTCAGAAGGTTTTGATGCCCCAGTGACTGGCACCAGCAGCATCTGCAAGACAAGTGGCAGTTCATCAGAGGCAGCTCGGCCTGCCCCTATGCTTCACAGCAGAATTTCCCTTTCCCCCTTCTCCCCCCACTCTCCTGGTTGACCATTTCTCAGCTCTTCCAGGCAGTGTGCTCAGTCTGCCTGGTCACTGGCATGTCTGTTCAGCACATAATTGACCGTGACTGCCCCTCACGGGGGAGGAAGGGCCACAGGGCTGGGGAGGGCAAGGGTGCCACGGGCCAGGTCACAGTGCCCTGAAAGCTGAGTGCTCAGAGGAGCTGTGCCCTGTGCCAGCCCTGCTACGCTCGGTGGCTCTGCCAGGATGCAATTAGCACTTTGCTTTCAGCAGCAGTGTCATTCACTAACTTCACCTAAAATACAGGGATGAGAGACTTCACTGCTTATCAGACGGTTTGATGTAAACCCTCTAGGTCAGCCCAGCAGTGGATCTGCTTCTTTCTTGACCCTTCACTCACGTTCACGATTGATTTTTCCTGAAGGCCATCAAGGCATTACCACACGCCACGTTGTTTTATCCTTTCCAGAAGAAACTCGGATGAAGTTTCAGGACATTATGAAATCAAGGAATGTTCACACCCATCAAACACAGCCTACACTTTCTGTTGCCTTTGAGTTTCAAGCTCAGTCCTGATTACAGTGCCTCTGTGATTGCTAATGTATGGTGACCCATGTTTCCATAGCCCATCTACCTCACCTGGCTCACTCTGACAGCCCAACCTACACTTATCTTGGCTTTGTGTTCAACCATCCTGCTCAGGGACGAATCCATTCTCTGTCTTCACTTTTTTTTTTTTCCCCTTGAAGAACCAATTGACAGTGCTTGTAGCAACGAGACCTAAAATCTAAACATCAAAGCTTTGCTTTACCCTTCCATTACCTCATCTTAGCTTTTAGATGAAATCGGTGACATGGATGGGTTTATTGGAAGGTGTAAAATTAAGCTTTTCTCTGGTGAAGGTTGTGACATTCAAGCTTTGTGGAGATTCGTTTTTGCTGCCTTCCCAGCTCAGGCTTCCTACCACAGCACAAGGATAATACTTACACACAGAAGTACATTAAAAGAATTTACTAGTGTCCAAAGACAAGGCTACAAGATTAAAAAAAAAAAGAAAAAGAGAGAATCGGGGGTGCTTGTGCAGTGTTGTGTCTCTGATGATGAGATTTTAATTAAATAAGCATATTCTATGTTGACATTGAGCCCCAGCCTCATTCAGCACACACGGTGGACAGAGATCAGTTAATGAACAGATGTTCAGTTTTGGTTTTCCTCAGCGTGTGGCATTGGGCCCTGTTTGTCAGGTTTCCCACACTGTTGTCTGTTGAAAATCTCTAATTTTCTCTTGAGTTATTATGTGGCACTTGTCACAGCATTAGGGCAAATCCCAGTTACATGTCCAGCAAATGAGCTTGTTGAGTTTGTTGGCCCAGAGGTTGTTTATTTCAGAAATGCCTGGAATTACACCTAATTTCTGGTGTTGCTCTTTGTTCATCAACTGTTCCCTCACAAGCCTTTGTATCAGGAATTGCATCCAATTCTCTTTTTGTCCCTTGTGCTGTTGTCAGTTGATGTTCTTTTTGTGGTAAAGCCATGTTAGCAATTTTTTTTAGTCCTCATTTAACAGAACAGCCAATCTACTGCAGAGTTGGCTGGGTTTCAGTCTTGCCTTTAGGTCATAATTGAGGTGATGGTGATGATGTCATTGAACTGAAATGGTTCTTTTTATCCACTGTAAATACTCTTAGGTGCTGCTTTCACATTCATCCAGCCGTTCAGAGAAGCTGGATTTTGCTGGAGTGTTGTTTCTTGGTGATGTTGTGGTTGTGAGGCTTGGGGGGAAAATTCCCTCTGGCCAGTCATGTCCTGCTCAAGGGAAGGTGGATGCTGACATCCCTTTCCCAGTGCACCTCCCCCATTGTTGCTCACACTTCCTAGCCTTTTTTTTTTGCTGTAATTTAACTGAGCTGATGGTACCAGGTAATTAGAAATGGGATCAGCATCACCACTTCTTGATGCTGCCAGGTGCATCCTATTCCAAATTTCAGTTTTTCGTTTGGCAAAACACTGAGTGACTGTTGCAGGCAGAGCAGCCAGGAGGGCTTTAGTGAGGAAGATCAGTGGCATTTCCAGCTTTTGGGTGCTTATCTGCACTCTTGACTTTTAATGTAGATTGACATTTTTAATGTTGATTCATGGGATTTATGTTTCTTAATGAAACCCATTCTTGAGTCCATTGGCTGACACTCTCCTCACTGACAGAGTGAGGATCACCAGGGTGAAGTGGTTGCACCAAGAAGGTTGAGTTAAAAAGGAGCTTGTCCTGATTTTAAGCACTGTACCACAGCTGTGCAAGTGAAACTCAGAGCCTGGACACTGAACAATCAGCTTCAAGTAACAGTCTTCATTCCTAATATTATTAATGCAGAGGCTGTGGACAAAAAACTTGAAGCTCTTGCTTCCTTCCCAAAGTGAACAGCACTGTTGTTAAATTATGCAAGATGGCAATCCTCTTGTGAAGCTGTTGTAATAACCAGGCAAGAAGAGCTATTTCTGCAAAGACTCATTAGTGTATTTCTGAGTGCTCAGAACTGTTATCAAATCCTGCTTTCTACGTATATTTTGGTAGCATTTGAAACAATAACTGCTACACTTAAAGGATTGTTGTGTGATGGCTGGCACTGTAGATTTTTAAACAATACTTATTTAGAATACTTCTGTGAACAAAAATGATTCTGTTTGTTGTGATTTGTGAGGCTATACTATTTATAATGTGTAAATTCTTGGACTTCTACCATCTCTGAGTCAAGCATTTTGACAGAAGTATTTCTTTTTCACCAGATAATTGTCACTTAAATTCTTTATTTTTTACACCACTCGCATTAGGATTCATTATTCTCCTTTTTAAAACAGTTGTCCAATAAAAATGCAGAAACAATCACATATACCCCCGGTGACCAGTCTTGCCACATCAATAATGAATAGCAAATATTCACAGCTATCATTTACAGCTAACAGGTTGAAAATTATTCATTGAAACTAATTGGGGAATATTTATGAACGATAAATAAATTCATAGAAATCAGAGCTGGTTCGCAAACGACTTGCCAACCCAAAAAGGTGTGAAGTTTGTCAGGAATACAGTGCTGTGCAATTTGTTGTACTGCCATTACCTGCAAATACACCTTCAGACATGTCATTGCAGTAGACTGTGCACTGAGCATAATTATCTGCACCTCTCTGGGCTGCAGAAGGCATGAAAGCCACTGCAAACATAATGCAGGGTGCACCATCCAGGGCTACGAAATGGAACCTGACCTTCCTTAATGCACCACGCCAGGATGAATCAGGGTTTCTCAGGCTTTTTGAATACTTAAACAAAATAAGATCAAGGTCAGTGTCTAATTAAGGAGGACTTGGTGTGAATATCAATAATTCCATTTGCACGTAGAGCAGTGTGTCCTGCTAGGGAGAGAGGGGCACACAGAGATGGTTTTTGTGGCTTAGCTGCAGCCCCAGCTTGAGCTGGTCCCACAGTGGCTCAGCTCCTTTGAAAGTAGAGCAGCTGCAGACTGATTTTAATCCTGTCTAGGTGAAGCCATTAGGAAAACAGCAACAAAACTCCTTCCTCAAACATATCTGTTGACCCTTTCCACTCTGGATTTATCCTCTGTGAGTGACAGCTGTCTCCAGCCAGTTAGTGATGTTGTTCTCATCAATATTTGACTCTGACAGAAAAATGCAAGTAATACAGTGCCAAAAATGGATGTCTGCCAGCACATTTACTGTCTCAGGCAAGAGAGGCAGATTCTCCCTGAGCCCCTGTAAAAGAATGAAGTAGCAGACTCATTTTGGATTTTCTCCAGCAAAGTATCTTAAAAAAACGAAACAAAACAACAAAATAACACCCCAATTCTATCCTGTCAACTTTTTTTCAGTTGATTCCCAAAGGGTATTCAGACTCAGGAGGAGAAGAAGTCTGTGCTATGGAAAGAACAGTGCTGGAGACCAGAGCAGCACAGAGCTCTCATTCCCCTTGCACCAGATGGGAAAGAGAACTGGTCCCGTGCCTGGCAATGCTGGTGCCCGATGGCAGTGCACGGGAGCAGGTTCCTGTCACCTCTCTCTGTGCAAAGGTCTGGCCACTGAGAGAAAAACATCTCACAAATTTCTGAGTATCTCAATAGCCACAGTTCACCAGAATCTACCCTCTTCCAAGGGCAGCTTGTGGGAGCTAAGCTCTTCTGAGACTTTGGTCAGGCTCTCAGCTATTAGTAGAGTAGCTAGTAGTAGAGTATTATTACACCTCAAATTTAAAGGTTTTGGGACCCCTGAAATTTCTGACCATAGGTATTATATAGGAGAGAATACTGATTTTCCTTTCCATAGAAGACTGGAAAGAAGTACAGGGAAACTAGGTGGAAAACAAGTCAGCTATGGTGTACACCTTCTGGCAGAAAATATCAAAATAGGAAGATAGTGCAGGTCAAGCAGCACCTTTAACAAGAGACAGGCAGAGCTCTGAGATGCAGCAGCACACACATTGTTCAGCATTTATTTCTGAAAAGCAATAGCCATTGAAAGGGCTGATCCGTGGGTGGTGAGCAATTGGCAGGATGTTCTTAGATAGAAATGGCTAAAAGTCTCATTTAACAACAACCTTTCATCCATTTGGGCGAGGGAGAGCAGTGGGTTTATGGCTTTTCTGTAGCTGACAGACTTCAATTTGATACTCAAGAAAAGTTCTACAAATGTCTTTTTTTTTTTTGTTGGCTAATGTGTAAATGTGAATCTCCAAAGATGAAGGAATAATGTCAAAGGACCATCAGCTGGACAGAGCTGCTGCACCTTTGGATGAGCACTCAGGATGGGGTCAACCAGCCAGAGGTTTAATTTGCTGCTTCCCAGTGTGAGAAATACCTCCCCTGCTAACGTGAGGGGAAACGCAGGACGAGTGGAAGCAACCACAGGGGGCCCTGAAAGTAGTTGTATAATGATTATTTGACAAGGCTTCCTGGATGCTAACAATCCCATTAAAAATAAGTTGGCAAAAACATTAGGATCCTGAACTGACTGGAAATGAAACAAGAGAAATGAGGAGGGATTAAAGTAAAGCTCAGAAATAAAGAACAACCACTGAGTGTGTCCACGGTGGGAGTCTGTCAGCCTGGTGGGAAGCTCTTGGTAATTAGTCAGATTTGACTTTCTTTCTTATATTCTAAAAGGCTTTTCTCCCTCCTCCTTCCCTCCCCCAATATTTTCTTGTGTTTTGTAAAGCATAGATGCTTGGAGGTCACAGTTACACCAGGGCTCTCAGCTGTAGGAGTGTTATGTGTGTATCGTTAGGCAGTTCTTGCCTAGAGAACTTTCACCCTGCCTTTACCAGGCAGAGAAGGGAAATGGTGGCACCACAAGATTGCAAATGGCAAGCTGAGGCACGGGTAGGTGAAGGGGTGGTGTAAGAAATGTTCATTTTTCACTTGCACACCCCTGGCAGTTGGGGTCTTCCAAAAATCCTGACTCCTCCATCACCATTTGCTGTCAGAGAGCTGTGGGGCATGGTCACTAGCTGCTGTGCACTGCCCTACCTGTGCCCTTACCTGTCCTTGGCTCACTGCAGGTGAACCAGCCCTGCTGCCAAAGAGCTGCTCTGTGCACATCCATGCTCATGGGCAACACTGGGTCAGGGCAACAGCATCTTCTCTCATGCTCTGGTGTTTTCCTTCAGTGGTTCTCTTCTAACTGCATGGCCAGCCATGCAATGTACACAGCTCCTTCTTAGTCTAAACTGATAGAAGAAGCAGGAAAAACTTCTGTGGTGACTGCAACAGAAGTAATTGGAGTTGGGGATTGTTGTGTATAATACAAATGCAGCTATGTGTTAAAAAATAATATATATATATGCTTTCACCTACATAAGAAGCATTCCTGGAAGGTGTGGGAGCAGTGTGGGGTTTAGGAGGCTGCCAGGGAGCAGCAAGCAAGGGCTGTGCCTGGCGAGGGCAGTGGCTGCTCTGGGTGACCTCCTGCCCAGTGTCCCACACTGCTGAGCGTGAGCCTGGCAACTGGTCTGTGGCTCCAGGGCCATCTCTCCCAGCATGGAGCAGTGTGTGCTGTGAGTGTGCTGGTGCAGCTCTGCCCTGGCTGCTGCTCACAGGAGTGCTTTGCTTCCTTCTGGTTTTAGATGATGTACTTTTATAAGATCTACTTTATCAAGGAAAACTCTTGTGATATAGTGAAGGACAATAGTATCAAGCCTTAAGTTAGCTGATAAGTTAATGCTAACATACACCTTTTATTTTTTCTTTAGTAAGAAGAATGTAGATCTCCACTGAGCTGTTAGAAATGCTACCCATCGAGTGGCATCGCTTCTGCTTCAAGGTAAGAAGGATCAGACTCTGGCCTCCTGGGTCTGAGTATTTTCTCTCTAGCTCCAAATGTTTTCTGGCATTTCTTGAACCCTGAGTATTGTGGAATATTTGCATTGGTTTTATTGGGTTTGATTTACAAAAAAAAAAAAAAAAAGAGACCTAAAGTGATCATGTTGATGCTATTTTCAAATTGGACATTGTGATAGAGTCTTGAGTCTTCTGAGTGGCTCATTTGTGTCTACTTTTCAGTTTGCTGTTGTTCATGTTCTCTAGAAAAAATGATTTGTAAGGAAAAAAAACCCAAACCAGATCAGTTGTCTTGCAAAGCTGTGTGTCAAGGCTCTGGTAAAAGTTGGCTTGCTTTGAGAGGAGGGGTTGCAGGAGGCAACCTCCACAGGTCCCCTCCAACATAAATTATTCTATGATTAACTGTAATTTTGTTCCCAAAACCCACAGTCCTGAAATAGTGCAGTTTGTTATTCACAATTTATGACTCATGGAAAAAAAAAAGGCTTTTCATCTTAACCATTGTCACATTCCTCGCATGACTAACCACAAAAGAAAAATTGTCAGTGGCATCTGATTTGTTACTTCATTCTGTATCAGAGGTTGTTCTGCAGAAAACCAGGAGGGGCTCTGCACTGAAAGAGCAGCAGAGTGTCTGAGGGGCACTAGCAGGAGCCCAGAGATGGTTTAAATGGTTGCTCTTGGTGGGCAGGTAATGATGGCTCTTGGACCCAGTGGCTGTGTGGTGGGATAGGGTTTGGGGGTGCCCCAGGATGGGGCTGCAGCCCCTGCTCCTGATGAGCCTTCTGCAGTGGATGGGCTTCATTGGCCACTCCTGGCTGCTGATCTCTGCTGTACCCAGAGTAGCTCTGACTTGGGCATAACCCATCCAAGGTCTCAGCTCATGCTGGGTTTGAGGAGCTCTTTGGAAGCTGATGCTGTGCTGTGCAGTTTGAGGTGTTAAATTAGTAAAGAACAGCAAGAGAAGCAGGTAGACACGTGGCCAGAGTCAAGCTGCTGTGTAACCCCAGGGGAGTCAAACACAACAAATGATTGGGAAATTGGGTATTTGGTCTCTAGATGCCCATTGCCCCACAGAAAATGTTCTCTGTGGCCATTCTCCCATTACAGAGGTAAAATATCAACAGTAATGAAGGGGAGGAACTGGGCTTATTAGAAAGGGTATTGCACTAGAATCAGAATAACAGATTCTGGTTCTTCTTGTGTCTGATTTCCTTGGCCACCTTGGGACCCCCTGTGCCATTTCTCTGTACCTAATTCCTGACCTGCAAGATGGATAATTAGCCACCAATATCAAAGGGTTATGCTGGGGGGGAGTTAATAAGCAACCAGCCTTGCCTCATTTTTGAGGCCTT
Source organism: Ceyx melanurus (assembly GCA_024611195.1). Taxonomy (NCBI): domain Eukaryota; kingdom Metazoa; phylum Chordata; class Aves; order Coraciiformes; family Alcedinidae; genus Ceyx; species Ceyx melanurus. Next base: position 142,235 of record JANHGL010013661.1, read on the forward strand.
TCTTTCCCATGTGTGTAAATAGAAATTCCCTGCTTCTATAAATCTTCTGGTTTAATAAAAGCAGAACTTTCTAATTGAAGTGACATGAAAGTTAGTGATTCATTTCACAGCAGTGCTTGCAGGGCTGTGCAGTCAGGGTGCTGGTGCTGCTTCCACATACTGGGGTTTGCTGGGGCAGGTGAGTGGGCAACAGTGATTCCTCCAGTCAAACAACAGCATTTCTCTGGGATTGAGAGTAGGAGAAGGCAATCCAGTTGCTCGTGTCTCAAGTTATGTAACCATTAAATCTCCCTTCTCATCTCTCTCACCCTACTCCCTCCAGAAATCTGTTATTGAAAGGAAGGAAAAGGGAAAATGTTTTTAAATGGGCAAATTGAGAAATTCACAGTGTTGCAAATAGTCTGTGAGCAGGATAGAGTTGCCTAGGGCACCTCTATGAGTCTCACATGGGGCTGTAAATCAATTTAGAATGGCAGAAGTAAGGCATAAAGCAGAAACTCTGTGCGTGTGTGTCAGCTGTGTGCTGTACAAATGGCTGATATTGTGTGTAGTGTTTATTGCAAATCCTGTTGTGACCCATTTTCTAATGTAACTCGCTTAATTTTTCTTGTGACACAGAAAATAAGATCCAGTGTTTGCTGCTGTATATAAAGTGTCAGTTCTTTGTTCTTTTGTACACTGAGCACAAAGCTGAGTACCTCCAAACAGAGCTACTTTTAATTTAAAAAAAAAAACAACAAACATTTTTATCTTTTTGCTTAATAGAACCCAAGTAATTTAAAGAACTTCTGCTATTTCTCCTCTACTAATGCCTGCAAAGTACTGAGGCTTATTATGCCTTTGTTTTTCCATCATACTGAACTACACATTAGAAAACATTTTTCCAAGTCATTTTTAGGTAAATACAGAACTTGTAACCACCTCCACTTTGGGGTGGATTTGGGCTGCTGCCTGTTGGAGAGTTTAAGCTTCCAATAGACCTCTGTCTTCTAGAGAGAATTCTTTCCTTTTACCATTTCCTGGTTCAATCACAAAACGAGGAGCAATTATTTGTTGAGCTAAAAGGATGAACTTAGACCAGATAATTATGTGTGTGTCTATGCTCCTGTGAGAAGACAACTTCAGAGTGACCTTCCCTGAAACAAGCCTGGAGAGCAGCACTCCAGAGCAAAGCAGGAGCATGGATCTGGCTGCTCAGGTTGGGGTTGCTCTTGCAGAGCAGTTCACTGCAGGGCTGCACTGGCTGCATCACAGACACCAGCTCCCCTGTGTGCAGCATCCAGGCTGTGGGCAGGATAGGTGTAGAGCAGGAAAGGGGAGTCTGTGGGGCAGCAGGGCAAAGCCAGGAGAGCTTGGTGCTGTGAAATTCCAGAAGTGGTTTGTTGCATTTTGAAGAGTTTTAAGATGTTTTGCAGCCAGAGGTGGATGTCTCACCTGCAGAGCCCAAAGTCAGCAGAGTCTGCATGGGGAGAATTTCCTGATGCCACAAGGCAGTTTTCTTTTCCTCAGTGCAGATTTTGACCAAGTCAGGATCCTGAGATACAACAGAATTGAAATGCTGTCTGTAGTAGTACACCCTATTCAAGGTGGTTCTCTTCCCAGGCTGGGGAAGAACAAAGCTGCAGCCTGTGCATCATGCAGCCATCCTCCTCAGCCTCTCTGAGTGGAGCAGGCAGAAGCTGTCCCCATGGTGGTGACAGTGGTGCCCAGCCCTGCTGTGACAGGGCCCAAGAGGGACTGAGGTTCCTCTCACAGGGAGGGGATGATCTGTTACAGCAATGGAGCTTCATGAAAGGAGGGAATTCACATCCTGCCCATCACCGTGCCCAGCTTCTGGTGCTGTTGACTACAGATTGCAGAGCACACACACAGTTGCCTGCTTGAGTCATACTTTGCAATGAAAGTTTAGTTTAATGGGCTTTGAAGTAAAATATTTCAAACAGCTCTGTGTGTTTCTCTAGCTAGGCAAAAAGTTTGAGCACACTCCTTCCCCTGCTGGAGAGTGCTTTCTCTTTTCCAGCTGTCAGAACACAAGGGTCATTTGAGTATTCTTGTCAAGTTTTCCAGATGCTTGTTTTGAATTGATGGGTTTGAACAGGAGCAATTTGTTATGCTGGCACTTCCCCCCTCCAACTGCACAAGGAGTCAGCCCTTCCAGATACATTATCATCTCTTTCCCTGAAGAAGCTGCACTTCTTAAGATAGAACGAATGGGTTGGGAGATTTTCGGTCTGAACCAAAGGTCAAACTCGACTGATAGCTGCAAAAGGGGATGGGGATGTGTAGACTGTTGCCTGGGTGGTAGATATTTCTTGCATGCATATGTGTGCAGATAAGGCTAGATAGATTATTTGACATTTTGACTAAAGTAGATTTCTTCCTCTGTTTTTGAAGTATTTTTTTTCATGACTGGAAGGAAGCTTTACTATCAAAGTGCAAGCAATACAGTGAAGTATAAAAGTGTTTGTTCAAGTTTTCTATTATTTCTGGTTGTGATTTGCAAATACCCTGACTTGTAAAATTCAAGCTGTACTGGTTTCCACAAGGGCTTTCATCGAGCACCCTGTGGCCCCACTCCCCAGCATGCAGATACTCACTGGGTTGACATATGCAGCTCCTGGAGAGGAGAGACAAATGGTGAGGAGGCCAGGGGTGCCCAGGGTGGAGGAGTCACTGCAGTGGCTGAGCAGAGGGAAGAGAAGGTGGGGAGTGACAGGATACATCTACTGAATTCCCTTTTTCCTGGTCATCTTGTCTGTTCGAGGGGAATTCCACACAGAGAGAAAAATTAGCTCCATTAGCACAGAATCTTGTGTACAGTTGTAAAAAGATAGGTGATAACACCAGAGCTACTATTTAGTAATCACACCAGAGCTACTATTTATTTATTATATCCAAAGGACGTGCAGAAGGAATTCAGCCTGATTTGAAGGAGCTGTACCAGGTATGTGATCTGTGTCTGGACCAAACCTTGACTCATTTCAGTACTGCATTAACTGACTGAGAAGGGATCTGCAAACTCCTGCTGAAAGCCTGGTGTCACATTTGTTGGGTCATTATACAAATAATTAAAGCATCGTGTGAATGTTTCCAGTGATTATCGGGTCAACTTCATGACAAGAAGGTTCTTGGCAGCTGAGGGTAAAAGTGGATCTTGGATGTGGCATTTCCATCCTGCTTTGTGATTTATGACTAATGTCAAGAACATTCAAGTGGAAAGGATTTCACAGGCAGAGCAGCAGGATAAAAACTTGGAAATGAATCTTAGGCTTGTGTTCCAAAAATCGTTACAGGTCACATCACTTAAGGAGGAGTCAGAGCCTCTGCCACTCAGAGGAGTGACAAATTCAATTGCAGCTCTATCTTCATAGTAAGGCCATGCTTGCTGGCTCCCAGGATTAAATGGGATGTTGATCTGTTCCTGGCATTTCATCAGCTTGTGGCATTTTCCATGAGGGGCAGTGTATTTGCATAATCAACCTCCTTCAACCCTACCAGAAGGGTTGAAGGAGGTTGTGCAGAAGTTCTGAATTCAGTGAACTGGCCCTTCAGAGAGCCTGCAAAGCCATAATGCAAAGGAACTGCACCAACCTTTAGGGGTTTTGGTGTCTGTTACTCTTTATGAGGCCTCCTTTTAGCACTGCAATTAATACTTTGAGAAATGCACCAGAACGAGCTGTGCCAAGACCTGCAGTAAAACGAAAGCAGCCACAGCATGGCAATCACAGAGGAGATTTCCAGTTGCATGCAAAGTGGAATTAAAAGTTTTCAGCTTCAGTGGCAACTTGAGCATTTTTCTTCTCTTTACCTCTGTTCTTACACTTAATTCCATCTCTTAACAACATCTAATTCAAAGCCTGTGGTGACCTTTCTGCTACTTGCGGTGACCTTGGATTAGACATTTTCTTGTACTTATCAGAGAAAGATCTATGAAGACTGAATTGATGCCAAGATCAGCTGAACTGGTTTTTCAGTCCAGTGCCACTTCCACGCTAAATATGTGACCATCCTGTTAATTACATTTGCTTTGCAGTCTGATCTTTGGGGAACTCATTTTTGAGTTGCATTTGAAACAAGCCCCAAGTGCCACATCAGGCTTGGAGAGGACAGTGAATGTGCAGAGGATTGCTTTCCCAAACTGCCCTGGCTGGACAGACTGCACCTAGCCCTCCAGTTCTGGGGCTTGTAACAAGCTGCCACTGTGCTATCTACTCAGTTGGGTAGATATGCTAAAAAAATAAAGTAACTTTCCTCAGGCCGTGATGACTCAGTTAAAAATGGTCCTACTAAGAAGGTTGTAAAAGTGGCCTGGGAAGTGATAACATTAGCTCTTCTGGGCTATTGCACAGCCTCATTTATCCTTTAATGATTCTTGTGTTTTCCAAACCTGCGTGCAATTAATATTACTTAACAGATATGGGAGTGTTCATCGGACATTTGTTCAGCAAATAAAATATTTTTAATAGCCGTGATATAAAACTTGAAGCAAATGAGTTTCCCAGATAATATTCTCTTAATCAAAGTAGATATTCTCAAACGTGCACATTAAGTTTTTGACTGCAGATATCACCTTTAATGTATGCTTCAGTGACTGCTGGGGGCTGAAAAAAATCATTACTAATTGATATGCCTTAATGGCCTGAGAGCTTTCAAAGTTGGATGAGCCCAAGAGAAATGCTGAGAGGTAGATATTTGATTCTAATTATGCCTGAGTAGGTACAAGCAAAAAGTAGAACCATCATGACAGCTATATCATTGTCAAATTTCTATACCTCAGGTTTTCTACTAATTTGACACTATTACAAAACATTGCTTCAAGGAAGCCATGAAAGGCAAAGAGAGATAAAGGGTAGAAGCATAGAAAAAAGAGCCTGTGCTGGTATCTGTATTTGCCAAGAGTCACCAGAGAGAAAAGGGGTCTGGGACTTGTAAACGATCTGCTAATTAGTGCACAGTATCATCTGATTGCAGCCCATGTCCTGAATGCCTAATAAGTTTTGAAGAATCCAGATGTTGTGAAGAGTTGTTTTAAATGCAGTGCTGGAGCACTTGGGCAGTGGGTTTGCTTTGATCCTTCTGCAGCTGCCACCTCACCTGACACACCTCACACGGAATGGGAGAGAATGTGAACGAGGAACATCTCTCTGCTTATTTTTTTTTTTCAAGTGTAAAAGACATGAAATGGTTTATTCACCTTTAAAAACTTGTTCTAAGCCAGATCTCTAATTTTCACAGTGATCTGAGTTTCTGGCACGGTTATCAAAGGCACCTTCTCCTCACTGAGAGGAGAACCAGGTGGCATTTTCAATGGGAACTGGTTTTTTACTGGGTTCTGCTTCAGCATCAGGGTTCAGGACGTACAACTTTTATTTTCCATCTTTAGTAACTTCCTTGATGGCACCCAAGGGACAAAATACCATTGCTAGTAAGTAGATGCCATTGTATGTGAGTGAAGCAGAAGGATCATAACCCCTTTCCAACCTGTTGTTTATTACTTGCAAAATCTGTTTGTGTTATATTCAGCAGTAAATGTGTTGTTTCTTATTTCTTTTGATAACTTGCAGAGTCTCATTATGTAGAGCTAATAATTCCTGTCGATGCCATGAAACTGCTGGATGCTGCCAGGTCCTTTGTGGGCAGCATAAATGCTCAGTGTCTATTCACAGGCCTGCTTCACGGAAACAGTGTTGGTGGTTAAGGAAGGGATTCAGGCAACTTGGAGAGCAGCATACAAAGCTTCAGAGAGGATAAAAAAGTCCTGACATACTTTCTTAACTAGTTCTTTTAACTGTGGGACAAGCTGAGGCCAAAGCAACTGGCCTGAGGTAGAGACAGAAATGAGTGTTTGGAGCAGGATCCTGAGCACCCTGGAGGATTATATGACCTCAGGGCAAGAAAAATATGGATTATTTTTGTCTGGATTTGGTAATACTCGTGCTGCCTAAATCCAGAGGTTTATGTAACTGTCTAAACCTGGATTAATTGTGTTTAGAAATCCTCACAAAAAGCAACGGTCTCTTTTGCTCTCACTGATAAGAACAGAGATTTTATCTTATGAAATGTATAGTGGAGGGAAACAAACAATAGGTTAGTTTTGTAAATGGAGGTTTGATTTGTGTACATGCATAAGAAAGCCAGAGGGGCAGGCTCCTCGGAGATCTGGGAACTCCCACCATGGGAAATTGTGAGACTACTTGAAATTTGCCTCAAAACTGAGGGCTTGGCAGTGTATGCAGGAGTCACCATTTCCTCAACACATCGAGGCAAAAGAGATTTCTGGACTTTGAATTTTCCCACTGTCGTGTCTCTGATCTCTGTGTGAAGATTGAAAAAGTTCAGGAAGCTGCCACTTTATGGGTTGTTGCAGTGAAATTGTGCACCTTAGAAAAGGACTGAGCAGGTGGAGATTATTGCTGGAACTTTACCTGTGTGGGCTGATGCTTTCCTGCTGTCTGGTCACAGGGAGAAAGCTGCATTTACAGAGGTCTCACACAATGAGCATCTACAGTTGCTTGCCTTAAAAAGTCTCTGCAAGAGACTCAAACTTATGTAGGCAACAGTTTACCACAGTGCCAGCAGCAAAATGTTAGAGAATTCCATATATGCTTAAAAAAAATATCCTATCTTCCTGTTAAATTCCATATCATGGTTGATCAAAAGTATACTTCTGTTAAATTAATGCCAGGGTGGTGGAGGATCTCAAATGTTCTTTGTGCAGGACAGTAAGACAAGAATAAAAGCAGGCAACATTCTCCACAGGGCAGCAGATCTGATGAACAGATTTCTCAGCAAGGATGAATTGCCATCAAGGATGCCCAAAGCTGTGTGCTGATAGGGGTGGGGGACACCTCCTTTGCTGTCCTTCAGCAATCCCCCTTCTCCTGTCTGTTCCTCCTTCACCCTGACCATCCTCTCTGCTCTGAGATGATGAAAATCTGGATTATTTTCTTCTGAGGTGGGGACAGGTTCCTCAGCTGGGCTGGACCTGCCTAACGACCTGCAGAGCTGGTGTGAAGTGGAACTCCTTGATTTAATACTGTGTACACCCAGACAAGTGAAAATACAGACAAAAATGACATGAATGTGGAAAATCAGGGTCACTGCCTTTTGGTTAAGGTACTTTGCAGTGATTTTTAATGTTTTGGTGTGGATTTACTGGTATCTTGTCTGCTTTCTGGCATTTATTGACTCGCTCGCGTTCACTAAATCCAATTTACAGCTCTTCACATGGTCAGAACATAGCAGTAAATCTAGTGCATTAAATCAGTGAGCTGGATTCTGTTCTTTATTAAACCAACAAATCTGGATTAATTCCGGTCTTCGAAAGTGTTTCTATTAAACAAAAGACCAGTTAGCCCAGTCTCTAGAAAATTTCTTTTTATTGCTCATATAAATGCTTTGGTTTGTTGGGGTTTTTTTTCCCAAAGCCCAGCTAGAATGTCTTTTTACAGTATATGTAGATTATCCCTCCTCTTTTATTTTTCTTTCTTAAGATGGGTATATACATGAGCTATTCTTGCCAAATTCTTTCAGTGACTGCTCTGGAGATGGTTATAATGGTCTGGGTCTATTAGCAAGTGATAGAGAGCTCCATTCTGACAGCACCACATTGATATGTGGCCATCCCTCTGTTTTTCAGATGACATATGTGTTGTTTGGTTTGTTTTTTTTTTTCCCAAGTCTAATCTACTTTGAGGTAATACCCTTAAGGGGAGAAAAATAAAAAATAGGCATTTGATAGCTGTGGATGGAAGTTGTGCTTGATGGAGTGGGTGGAGGTGTTTGAAGTGCCCTTTTTTTCTCTTCCAGGGATACTGGTGTGACAGAGAAGGTGTCAGGTTTTGATAACTGGAAATTGCAGAAGCGAGCTCGAGTTTGAGCCCGTGTTTTGGCTGATTGGAACATTCTTATTGTCACCCCAGATTCTTTTCTTTCTTTCTTCATTCTGGTGTTCAGACAGTTTGCCAACAACTTGCATTACATGCTCTCTCGTGAGGGTGTCAATTTGTGTTAAGACAGCTGCAAAGTGTGTCAGTCACAGGCAGATTTTCCTCTTGAAGTTAAATACCCACTGCCAAATTAATTTATTTTTTTTTTTAATTGAGGCTATTTTTCAGTTGCAACTTATTTTGGTAATGTAGGGAGAAACAAAACCTGCTTTTTATCTCTTGGAAAGTGCTTTGTATTTGTCAGATGTTGCTCGGTCACATATTTGCTCTGTCAAATTTCTGTGTGTGTATCTCCTCTGTTTATAGCAGTCTTCTAAATCACTTCTTCAGTGTTCAACACTTGATGATCTTACTTCCCAAAATATTAGCTGAGTGAAACATCCTGTTTATAGGAAATAGCTCCTGAACACGTGGATTCAATTTCTTTTGGGGCAGTTTGTGGTTTTGTTGCCTTTGGGAAACATAAAGAGTATAAAGCTCCCAGAGTCTGGACATGATTCAGCTGTTCCTAAAGTCACTGTAAAGATCAAGCTGGAAAGGAGTTACTAAAAGGTGGTTTTTGGTGGAGCTATACATGGAAAATCCTGGTTAGAAATGACTGTATTACAGAGCTTGCCCTGGGGCACTGCACATTTTCTTGGGGAGACGGGTGAGCCTCTCACAGAAGTGTCCTGCAGAACATCTTGAGAAGATTGCCAGCCCCTGATATGGCAGCTGGGCATGGCTGTCTTCTGTGCCAGGGAGGAAAAAAATAACAAAAACAATGGGAAAAGCCTTTTTGGTGTCTTAAGAATCTCTATGAAATTTTACCAGTCTTTTGTTTTATTGGTTTTAGTCCTGTGCTGCTTGACTAGACAGAAATTGCATTCTGTATGATGTGAAAGGGACTTGTGTGTTTCAGTATTTGCTGATATTAGGCAGGAACACAGGTAGCTTGCACATGCAGGTAACAATTAGACAGCACGAGGAGCAATGGAGATTTGTCCTAGTCTCACAGGGTGCATAGAAAATACATGTATGTAACAGAGTAATACACAAACTTTTCCCAGTGCAACAAAAAAACCCCAGATACCACAACAAATAAACCTCCCTTGGCAAAGCGAGGTCTCCTTCCATAGGAGAACAGCTCCTAAAATGAGAATTATTCCTATTGAGAGCTCTGTGTTCAGCAGAGGGACTGCGGGACTGACTACACCAAGTAGGGGCAGGGACAGTACCAGGAGCAGAAGCTGCTGAGGAGATCACCTTGCTTTTATAGTGAATTTTTCAGGTTATCAACAGAAGGTGTTTAATCTGTACTTGGATTATCCTGATACTCCTTTTTCCATAGTAACTGGTCATTAAACTCTACATCAGGATGTTTGTCTTTATATATAGCACATAAATATAAAAAGCCACGAAGTCATCACCCGGTGTTTTGCATGAATGGGCTTATTCTGGACATGCCTGCAGAGTGCCTGCTAATTAGGGTAGAAAACAGCAAATTGATTATGATCATTAGAGGTGAAAATGCCTTCTTCTGTCAGCTGCACAGAAGATTAACTTCTTTTTAACAAATTTATTAAAGTTCCGCGCAATTTCTTGTGTTATTTACTTAATTATACATCACAATTAGGTAATTACATGTCATAACGATGTGATTATGTGTATTTGCTCAAAATGTACAATTAGATGCAATTACACTCGAAGAAAATGGAAAAAAATTAAGGGCTATGTTCGTTAATTCATAAAATTGGGAGCCCGTTAGCACCGAAACGTTCCCTGGTGCTTCCAAACAGGGAGCAGTGAGGTGGAGGTGGCTCTGGGGCAAGGTGCTCCTCACTGACACCAATTAACAGGAAAATGTCTTGGCAAAAAAAAAAATAACAGCCAAAAAGCCAGGAAAAGCAAAGCACAGCACATTGAAGTCGATATCCTGCAGGCCACAGTGATTGTTTCATGATCCCTGTGTGCAAATTGAGGCACCATGTGAACAAGTCTCCTCCTGCCCACGAAGCAGCAACTGGCACGTTGCACTGGGTGTAGCAGTCTGCACAATTCAGCTTTAAACAAAGTTAGATTTTTTCCTTTTTTGTTGTCACTTGTGCATTCTAACAGCCCCTAGGTCAGGTGAACCACGTATTCCACAGCTCTGTGCAGTCCCAAGGAACAGAGCTGCTCTTTCTTCTTCACTGAACCTGGGATTCTCCCTCACTTACTGCCTTCAGCTGCTGGATGTTTGAGAAAAACACCCGGCATTACCCAGGTTGCACTGAAGTTGCTCGAAATGGCTGCTCAGTAGCTGTGCTGATAAATCATACAAGTGAAACTCGGTTTATTTTTTTCCTATAATCACAGGTTCCTAGTCCCATTCTGTTTCCTTGCTCCATTTTCCTCCCTTTGTGACAGCAGCTCCGAGGACAGAGCAGTGGGGTTGCTGAAATACTGTTTGTGTTGTTCTGCACCTACCTGCAGCTTTCCTCACCACTCTCTTTTTCCAGTAGGCTTGAGCCCTGCCCCAGAAAGCCCCACTGCACCTGTGGGATGGTAGCTATTTAATCCCTGCCTTTCCTGCAAAGCTATCATTTCTGCAGTGAAATGTAGGGACACTTAGTGCTTTTAAACACAGCGTGTGGCCTTAATAATAGAAGAAGTTGAGGAAAAGTTGTTGTTGTGGGGTTTTTTTTAAATGTACTTTAGCTGTAACTTTGCTTTGTTTGAGAATAAATCAACCAACACCTCATGTAACAGACACTTATTGTTTTTAACTAAAATTCAGAAACTGCACATAATCCCACAGTTATCACTCAGTACAGCTACCTGTTTGTTATTATGAAAAAAGTAGTATAAACGTTATTCTCTAAAGAAAAAAAAGAGTCTTCATTAAATTATTTTCTGTATTTGTTTTGACTATGTTTGGCCAGTGCTGGCTGCTTTGTAGTGAAATAATGTATTCCACAATTACCTCCTCATTTTCTGTTTTCTAAAGAACTGAATCTGCTTTTTAAATCAACAAGAGACTGGAGCGAACAAAGAATAAAGGATTGAGCCCCACATCTGGAAATTTTTCTGCTGTATTGCCTTCATAAATAGGAAGCTCAGCTGCTTATTCTTCCTTTGGTTCCCATGGTGAACACATCAATGTTTATATCAAGCAGATCATCAACAGTTTTGAGCTGATGGATGTTCAAAACTTCAGCAGTTCAAAGCCTACCTAAACTTGCTAGATATGTCAGAGCAGAAAACCTGCACACAAAGTAACAGGCATTAAAGAGTTTTTTGAAGCCAGTTCTTGTTGGTTTGCAACAAGAAGTGTAAGAAATGCACTAGAACACGCCAGGCATGTTCTGGAAAAAAAGAATACATTTGATGAATATTGTGGAGTCCACAAAAACTGAATTCCAAGCGTTGTAACAGTGCAGCTGAAGTGAGGAGGAGCTGGAGAACATGCTTGACACTTACTAGAGTACCAGATGAATGAGGTGGCTGCCTGCATCCCTAAAATGACTAAAAAAAACCTAAACAACATGCCTCTGGTATTGGATTGAAGTGGAGGTGCTGGGAAGTTTGTGAATATGGCATTTAGGACAAATTGAGTTTCACAAACTGAGCATGTGGTGCTGTTAATGACTCAGACTCGTACATATGCTTAGTAAATTGATCAAGGAATTAACTCTGTGCTGGAAGGTGGCTGCTGATAGGAAGAAGCATGAAACTAGGTGCATGTTTGTCCAAGAGGGGAGTTCTGGCTGCTGAAACAAGTCAGGGCTCTCTGCTGAGCAGCACTGCCCACTGACTGATGCTCAGGCTCATTTTTAATGTACCTCTGGTACTTCTCTAAATAAAAACACTTGTGTGGGAATGCACTGCAGAGTCAGGGGTTTGGATGAGCATGGCCCTGGCCTGGGAGATGGGCTCTGGGGATGCCCAGTGTGGCCAGTCAGGTGTCTGGGATGTGGTGTGGGATGCAGTCCTCAGTGCTGGTGTTCACTGGGACAGAGATGCTGCTGGGAAGGTGCAGGCTCTCATAGGCAAAAAGCCATGCAGGGAAAGCATCCTTTGCTGGAGAGGGAAAAGAGCACTTCTGGCTTCTAAGGTCAGGGGGCTCCTTTTACCCTTTGCCTTTTGGTTTTATAAGGTTTTTACCCCTTGCCAGGTACTCTCTGAGCAACTGTTTCTCCGTGTTTATTTTCCAGCTCCTTTAGTTTCTCACTTAGGCTGAGTGATAATGTGTTTATTGTTACAAGCACAGACAAAATAAGCTCTTTGGGAGAACATTGGCAGGATGCTCTTGCCTTGCTCTTCCAGGCTAGGCGTGTTTCCAGCAGTGGGGGGAAAGAGGAGCTATTCATAGCTGAGCACATCTCCATTTCAGAAGGACTGGAAGATGAAACAATTTATCATTTCCTTTCCTTTTCCCTGCTCTTCAAACAGCTTGCAAGACTGGGATTTCTTGAACCTTAAAATTTGTGACAAAGAAATCTTGTCTACGGCATGTTTAAAGCTGTCTTTTCATCTCTGACAATTAATATTATTATTTTTTGTAAGATCTATTCTTTTCAGAGCTGAGAAGCTAACTCTTAGGTATGAGAGGTATTTGCTTATTTCAGCAAACATGTCAAACTATCTCCTGATGCTCCATTCCAGGCCAAGAGAAGGGCCTTTTTCAAACGTGGCCTCTGGTTTGTGTAGTTTTGGATTTTGGGTGCCCTACTTGAGATCTAGATCTTGTTTTCACAGCTGTTACAGAGACCCTAGGTTCTCAGAGTATTAGATACTCAGCATCTCTGAAAAGTCAGAAATCAAGCTCAGCAATCATTGAGAATTTTCATCTTCTGACTCCCTAATACATACTGAAAAGGCAAAGAAAAGGTTGAAATAGTCTTCTTTAAAAAAGTTAGATTTAGTGAATCCAGAGACTCCTATAATAATTTATATGAAGTAGATGCTCATTTATCACTTTTCGCTTTACAGAAATACCAGCAGTGGAAATTGCAGTGAAATTTATTCTACTGCTCTCTAGCAATACTACTAAGAATTGTATTTATTTCATCTTGTAAATGGCTGTACTCTGCACTTGTTTAGATGACACAGGTATAATATGCAAGGGAAAAAGAACAGGTTTGTTGCATTATTGTACAACACTAGCTGATCTTTTATTTTTTTTTTTTGAAAGGTTGTAATGTACTTTTAAATAATCTATGCACAGATTATGGACTACTCTTGAGTCCATCAAAAAATGTTATGTTGTCCTGTGAAGTCCTTAGACCACAAGATTCAGGCATGTTTAAATCCAAATCAAAGCTTAATCCATACTTGGGTATTTGAGATTAAAACACAGGAATTAATTTTTGCTCTGCATTAAACATGCTGAGCATAGTAACAGGTAATGTTAGAGAAATTTGAGTTTTATTTTCCATTAGCTCTGTCAACACAAGGGCCAGCACCTGAGGTACTGGATGTTTTCAGCAGACTCTGTGCCATGGACGTTGAGTGTTGCCCATCAGCACAAAGAGTAGCATTAAGAATGCTGAGGGAAAAAATACTTTTACTTTGGAATATTAAAGAGAAACTCGTCAGTTTGCACTTCCATTTTCTCAGTGCCAAACGCCTGTTTGTTTAACACTCGTCCATAGGTGGCAGCAACTCCAACTCTTTAATGGGCTGCAATTCAGCTCCCAAAGCAGCGCAGGGCTAGTCTGGCAGTTTCTGCATGCTCTGGTGTCACTGCTCACCTCTCGCTGAGGTGTGCACCAAACGGGTGGGGAAGGTAGGTGAGTTCAGTGTTATCTTTTAAAGAACTGGAAGCCCTTTACATCCTGAGCTAAAAGGTAACAACTTGGCTTTTGTGGTTTTTGATTAACCTCAGTTGACAGGAACTGTGTCTATTTATAACATCTGTTCCCAGGTGAGTTTGGAGCTAAATGGTAGAACTTTTAGTATAATAATATCAAGTGAATGCAGTTCAAATCTTAAATCTGACATACTTGTGAACAAAAATGATCTGTATTGACTTCAGCTTGGACTGAAAGCCAAGTAACCAAAGAGCAAAGATGAGTGATGCCCCAGTGCCCTGGGCAGTGCCATGGCAATCCTGCTACAGTGCAGCTCTGAGGAGTGGGAGAAGAGGAGTGTGTGCAATGGGGAAGCAGAATAGGCCACAGTTTCTTTTTTTGTAGGTTTTTTTTTGAAACATACATGTGTATAGTGTTGAAAGTTGAAAGAACCTTTTGGGGATTGTAGCTGCTGTCATCTTCACTGCCTGAAGGATGGAAGTGGAACATCCAGACACCGCCGTGCTCGGCGCTGAACAAATGGGAGCCTTTCCAGGCTCAGGAGTTTTGTGCTCGGATGTCTGTGACCCAGTTCTGGTTGCTTCAGTCCTTTGAGTTTTCTGCTGCAAATGTCCTGCTCCACTCCCAGGTTGGTGGTTTCCTTGCTCCTGATGAGCTTTGGGCTGCTCCTGGGATGGAATATTGCTGCTGCCCAGCTTGAGGTAGCCAGCCTGGATGGCTTTAGTAGGGGGTTGCCTTTGTGGGCAATGCTGAGACTGTTTGGCTGTTTGGATAACTCAACCTGCTCTTAAAACCTATTAACTTGCTCCCTCCCCAGCCTCCCAGCTTCTTCCTGAGCAGTACTGGGCTGCTTTGTGCCTTCCTGTGTGAACAAGTTGTTCCAACTCAGCTTCAACAACTTTCAATCACAAAAAGGACATTGTGGTCACATGAAAATCTGTCCAGATGCTACAAAACCCCAAATCTTCCCCAAAATGGAACCTCCCCTCTTTGATCTCCTAGGCTTTCCAGAACTGGTTTGTTACTGTGTATTTACTGTTAATTGGACATCAGATGGCAACTAGTTTCTCATCTGCCTGTTCAAAGTGGTAACCCTCTTCTCTCCACGATGGATCTGTAAGACACTGAGGAGCAGCTCCCTTTTAGCATCTAAACAGGCAAAGGCCACCTGGGAAAGCAGGAGTTTGCTGCCTTCATTGCTGGCTGGGGGCACTGGCTGCTAACTAACACTCGTGATACTCCTGCTCTCCAAGAAGGCAGCATGAAAGATAATCTGGTGCACATCATGAATGACATGAGAGAAGGATATATAAATTTATTTTAAAATTCTTTGCAGTTGCCTAAAGTTGCTAGGAAAGCAGATGGATAATGATAGCCCTGGGGACTTGTTTCCTGATTTTTCAATGAGATTTTTTTTGACTGAAAGAGTTTAATATAGCATAGAAAATGTCATTTAATTACAACTTGTTGTTAGTAGCCAGTGAGATGGACCTAGGCTAAAGTCCATGCCTAAAGCTGATGGTTTGAATATCCAGTACAAGGAGCATTTGGAAGCAGGGGATGCACTTTGTATATATATGGAAAGGGAGCAAGGCAATGGCAAAGCTGGTGAGATCCTGCCATTGGATCACTCTGGAAATGGGGCTAAAAATGTCAGAATAGGTTTTTCTTGCTCCATTCCTGACCACACATCAGAAGACCACTGCTGAGTTTTCACTCTGAAGGGGAAATAGGCAGTCTGGGAGGGGAGGGTGGAAAAGGAAGCAGAAGCCAAATGGCTGCTGACACGAGGAAGGGTTTTGGTGCTGGAGCTTGAGCTGAGAGCTGGTGGGAAGACAGAGGGATTGTCACAGGAGCCACTGCCCCTGGACAGGTTGCTTGGGAAGCAGCAGTTGTGTGGATGGGTCTGAAAAAAACACAGATGAGTCCTAAAAGGACTGAACTTCCTAGAAAATCTGCAAGATAATTCACTTTATGGAGAGTGAAGGCCTGAAATGACTTGATTTAGGAGGATTTGCGGGGTTTTCTTCTGTCTGGGTTTCTATGTCAGAATTCCCAGCCTTTAGCAACTACATAGGTTATTAGCACCCTTTTTTCCTGATAAACAACAGTCAGTCTACCTCAGTGAAGGAACAGGCATTTTTCCCTGGAGCAGAACAGTCCAGTCGTGTTTCTGAAGTTCCTAAAGCAGAGCTGGGAATGGGACACAGCCTGGCAGTGCATTAACAAGGGATCCTCGTGACTGTGCATGGAAACCAGCAATTCACCAGGAAGGCAGCTTGCTGGCCACATCAGACAAACTTGCTGATGGCCCTAGAAAATATTTCCCCGGGGCTTGTTAATGGGATATCTACACTTGGTGGCACAGAGCAATTTTCATTCATTTGCTTACCTGCTTGTGGAAACACAAATGAGAGCTGTCAGTTTTTCCTCTGGGTTGTCACTCTCTCAGTCCTCCCCTTGGGCTGCCTTTCTGATTCACTGGTCAGGTCAATTAATGTTCATATCACCACTAATTGCATCGCTCCCAACGTTTACAAGAAAAATCAAACGGGACACAGCAACAATTACTCCAGGAGCAACGTGTGACCAGGACAATTTGGAGCATCACAGCTGATTCCATTGCCTACTGGTCTTTCTGCTCACCAGGTCCTCTGGGTGAGCAGCTTAGTCTAGAGGGAGGTTAGTTCAGTGACTGCACCTTGCAGGTCCTGCAGTGCCATTTTCATACCCATCTAACCTGGGGAAATCACATTCATCAGCAGGGCACTCGGCCCCAAGAAACACTAAGGAAGAATTTCTGTGCCAGAATGGGAAGCACAGAGAGTGGCACCAACTAATTCTGCTGCCATCCTGGTTATTAGCTATATTAAGGCTGCAATCATTAAAATATTGGGCTTCTCCTTCCAATTAGCTCCGAGTGCACTGGGCCTCATTAGTGCCTATGTCCAATAGATAATTGAGCTGTTCTCTTGCACCCAATCACACAATGTGGAAAAACCAAAGGAGAATTATGAAGGCCGGATGAGTGCTCAGCATGTGAGATATTTATTTTTATAGAGAGGAATAATAGCTTCAGTTTTATTTTCCAGTTCAATGCTCAGGGGGAATGTATAGAAATACAAAATGAACATCAACAAAATAGTGCAGGGAGCAGAAAGCCCTGGCTATGGGTAATAACCTGTATTTTTTTTATTTTATTTTTTTAAATGGTGAAATATCAGGACAGTCAAGTGAAAACTGGCTTTCTGGCAATGCCCAGTTATGAGATGAGAGCATCTACTGGTGAACAGTAGGCAGGGGACTGGGACAGCTTCTCTCCAGTGCAAGTGATTCGTCTGAGGTGTCAGTGTAGTCTGAGATAAACAGGCTGATTATCCCAGGATAAAGTATGAAAGAATGGAATGGATTTATTTTTTTTAAGTGGTATCATGGGCTTTAAATAAATAAACTGTTGATAGAGAAGAAAAAAAATAAACAAAAATCAAGCTTTTCCTTTCCTTAAGACCAGGCAATCTTGACTTGCAGTGTTGCAAAGCAGAGTTGTCATCCCCAAGGCAGAGCTTACACTAATCTGACTGCAGACAGATCTGTCTGGGGACAAACAGAGATGCACCAGAAAGTAAAACAGAGAGAAACATTTCCAAACTTTCCTATTAAGCAAAACCTGTTTATTTTTTCTAATACAGAGAATGCTGTGGGGACTCCCAGAACCTCCCACTGTTTGTAATCTCACCTTTCCACTGCCCACTGGAAGTTTTTTTAGTGTATTTATAAAACTGCTCCTCTCTCTCTTAGACAGCCCCTGTCCCCTGGGTGCTCACCACACTCTTTCCTATTCATGTAGGTACCCCAGCCCTATTTCCCAGCTCCTTTTCCAGCAAAGTAAACACACCAGCAATGGAAGGTTATTTATCATGACTGTCATACCTGGACCCAGTTGGGAAAATGAGATACCTTCAGTGAATTACAAACCTGCCAGTGCAAGCTGCAGATAGTGCTTGGCTGGACACGCCTGGTAACCTGCCTTGGCACCAAGGCAGGAGCTGGTGCATTTCAGCTGGTCAAATTCTAATTACCACGCTCATTTTGCTAATACTACAACCTGCAAATGGAGAGGGGTTTGAATAGAGAGCATTTAGAAAAACTTAAAGTTTTAAGGGATCTAATTGTTCATGACTAAGATAAAGATACTTCTGAGTGAAGGTGTGGAGGTTTGGTGCTGAGGGACATGGCAGTGCCTGCAGTGTGCTCCTGATGGGCCACACAGCATCCCAAACATTGCCAGCTGAGCCAGGCAAGGAGAAGCTTCTAGAAGATTCCACTGTCCCAAATGTTGGGTTAGCCACTCCATGCTGCTGCCAGCAGGGCTCTGGATGGCAGGATTCTGTGCAGAGACCAGCACACATTGTGTGGTAATTTATTTGCAGATGGATGTTTAAACAAGGGTCTTACTACGTTTATTTATTTTTTTTCACTCCTAGTGTTTCTTTTTATTTTAAAGTGGAAAATGTGTTTATATTCTATTTTTGAAAATTCTAGGTGAAATTGTGCAAATGGCTTCTCAGGCTTGACAGAAGACCTACGGGGCAATGCAGTAAAGCTTAGTATTAACAAAATTACCAAAAATTGTGTTAAGAGCATCACAACTTCAGCTCCTCTCAAAATAAGTGAAGGATTTCTGAAAAGCACTGCATCCATTTAATGCTTATCTGGAAAACCAAATGTACTGAATATATAAGGAAATAAAAACAAAGCACAGCTTCCAGCATTCTCTCATCTTTTTTGCTTGACCTGACTTTATTATGCATTACAAATAGTCTTTGTAGTCCAAAGTGAAGTCTGTTTTTAGAAATACAAGTGAGTAAAATAAATGTTAGTGTAACTCCAACACCCACTGAATTATATTTTGATCCTTTTTTTTTTTTAAGGCTCTGCTATAAGTTTCTGTTTAATAGAACTCGAGGTCTGAAGCAACACCATGGGACTCAAAGAAGCCTATTCTTCCTTTTTATTGTTCCTCAGTTAAAAATTAATTAGCACTCTTTAAATTTAAGAACTGTTCAGTTCATTCCACACATCACTTGACAGTGTAAACTTTCAATTTGAGTTAAAAGAGGTACTACCAGTACAATAGTACACATTAGTAGCATTAAAGGAAAAGAAATGAAAGATAGGGGAAAAAAATTGGATTTATTTGTGGTCAAGCTAAGAAAAGAGTTGTTCCAGAAACTACTGCGAGCTCGTTGGAAGGGAGTTAGGAATGCACAGCCCTGGAGTGAGTTAAAATTCACTCTTTCTGTTCTACCTTTGCACAGAAGGAAAAACCTTCATTTCTGCTTATCAGAACAGGGAAAAGGCCAATTCTCCTTGAGAAAAGGGAGAGATTTCCCCTCATCTAGCAAGGCCCACGCTGGAGATGCAGTGCAGATTAAATGTGGTTTTTCATTGGCCTCAGTGTGTCTGGGAGAAGCCCCTGCTCTGGCTGCTGGGGCAGCTTCCACACAGCCCTGCAGAATTCCAGAAGTACAATAAAACCTCAGCAGATGTTTTGCCTGGTGATAACTCTCCATATTTTTTTTTTCACACCATGCAACACACGTACATTTTCTATTAGCAATTCAAACAGGAATTGGCTGTTGCATTAGAGGGGAGTGCTGGTAAGAGGATATGTATTTTCTCAGAGATGAGGATGCAGCAGTTTTTGCAGGGGGTGGCTTTGGTTGTCTCAAGCATGTGTGTGAACAGCCCTAAAATTCTAGGATTTTACCTTAGAGAAGCTGATTGTTGTTAAGGGTAAAATAGGTCTGAATATTTTAGCTATCTATACATCTGAATGTAAACTGCAACTGTTCATATTCACTTGTTAATGCTCAACACAAGCATTTACTTCAGCACTTGTTTCCTCCTTTTAAATCACTCTGTGTCCTTCAGTAGGAGGATTGGGCCCTGTTGTCACTTGTTTAAGGCAGTGTTGAATCATCTGTGGTAAATTCATTTCAGCTTTGTCTCCTGAAGGGATCTTGTCTTGCATCCTCTGAAGAGTTTCACTGAAAGCCATGTCAGGAGGGAGGTACAAACCACAGCAAACCAGGGGGTTTGTTGCAGGAGAAATCCTCTGGGCTCCTGTTTGTTAATGCTATTTAACTGCAGTGATCAGGCAAAGGGATGCCAATAATTGCAACTGTGAAGGTTCTCTATTTTGAAAAGGCATTTCTACCAGACAGGCTGGTAGAAAATATTCATCAATCAATTAGGACTGTCCCAGGAATTTATTAAGTTTTACATAAGCTGTTATTTCTGCCTAATTATATTATGAATAAGCAGCTGCACTAAACAGTGAGATTCAATCTTCTGAATAAGCACAGAACTACATTCTTCACTGTTTTCTGGGTTTTGACAGCTCAGTAGTTACACGAGATGAACGTGGAGTATAGTGCATGAAAATGGATTAGGAAGAAATGGATAATGTAGCACATTTTCTCCTGAAACTTCCTTCTGAAGCAGTTAGTGAAAAGCAATCAGCTCTAAACCCCTCTGTCCATGTATTAGTTAATCGATGGGAGTGCTCAACCTGCTCCAAGATATTTGAACAGCTGTCAGAGCAAACTCACCACTCATTGTTCAAATCCTACATGGAGCTGCAAACCACAACTGAAAACCTTTCCTGTCTCCAGGGGATTAACTCTGGGGGGGTGGAAAAAAAAAAAGAGACTGTGGTTCTGGTTACTAGAAATGAGAGGGGGGTGGGGGGGGAGGGAAGATCCAATTCTCAGGTGATTCAATTATTATTAGAAAAACTATGTAAAAAACCCTAGAGCCGGGAGAGTGAGGAATTTAATCATGATTATCTCCCTCTTGTGAGGCAGTGTGAAAATCTGCCAAACCCACCTTGGCTTCCTCACCCCCGAGCTGTGAGAGGGAAGGAGAAGTAAATGCAAACTGATGCATGGGAGGCGTGGTGCTAGAGCACAGCAAGGCAGCTGATTCCCCTCACGCTGGGAAAAAGAATCCTTTTCAAGCCCTGTGATATTACTAATGAACTACAAAAGCCCAGCAAAGAGCTTGGGTCCTTGTCTTGCTCCTTGGCAGAGCAGAATACAGCTGCAGTTACTGTGGGGCTAAGATCCCTGACTTGCATATACCATTCCCCCTCCCATTATATATATATAATGCTCTCTTTATAATGTCTGTCATATATTATCTCCTTATAATATCTCTCTTTAATATTTCCTCTCTATTACAATAAATGTATTAGCTGGCAGGCTTAATATCTTCTCTCATTCAAATCACATTAAGCTCAAGCATGACAAACAAGTGCAAGGAATATTTTCCTGTGGTTTTAAAACACAGCCATCTGAAATCCATACAGCTCTGTAGTTAAAATTGGAAAGCAAATGTACCATTTCTGATATTTTCCCCTCCAGAAAGGTACTGCCTTGACACTGTCAATCTGAATTAACACACTGTCAGTCTGAATTAACGTACTCCATCAGTCTTCTACATGAATTAATGAATTATATATGAAGATATTAATTTGTACTTATGTATTTTCACCTTGATTTATTACTGCTAAGGAAATTGGGGTTTGTGCTCTGACTGCACAGACGGGTGGGCACAAGGATCCCCAGACACCACCCAGGACCCTTTTCCAGCTCTCCAGGGATGCAGGTTGCCCCTGCTCTGTGTGGCTCCTCCTGGGAGACCACTGCTCTTGGTGTCTTCTGTGGAGAGGGCACTTTACTGCAAGGAAAGGGTTGCTGTATTTATCCTGCATTTACTTTATAGCATGGAACAAGAAGCAAACCATTGCTCAGGCTGCTGCTCCCTGTCGATTGGACCAGATGCCCCGTGGCAGTACCTGTGGCAGCAGGCAGAGCTGGGCTGGGTGCTGCAGGGACTCGGCTGCCACATGGCACCTGCCCCAGCCACATCCATCTCCTTTCGCTGGGTGGCCCAAAGTTGCTTCTTCCAATCCATCAGCATCCAGCTGAAGTAATTAAGCTCCTCTATTCCTGACACTGCCTCCTGAAGCAGGAGCAGGTTGAGGTGCCAGCACTGCCCTTGGCTTGCCTTGCCCTTGCTTTGCCCTGCTGACTGCGACGCCTCTGCGCCTGGGGGAAAGTTGTTGGCTGTTTTGAAGGAGTAGCTGAGAAATCCCTGTGTCTGCCCACTCCTGGAGAAGTTATGAATCTAGGCTAGTGTGGGTTATGAAAACCATTAATACTCTGAAATCCTTCTGCAGGCAGCACACTTGTGTTTGGCTGTCAGCCAGAGGGGCGATGGAGAGCGCTCACAGCTGGGATCCTGATCAGGAGTTCTTCCTCAGCTGGGAGATGCTAATCCTCACCCTTTAGAAGGTTTTTTTTTTAATTATGAATGTCTCTGCATCTATATATACACGTGTGATGTGGGGATCTACATCTGCTTTATTCTTTGCCACCAGCAGACAACTCCAGCAAGAGCAGAATCAGGCCAGGCCAGCAGCTGACTCCAGGTAGCTTGGTACCCTGACCTCATGGTCATGCTAGATGTGCAGCAACTCTTCTTCTTCATAGGTTGGCTTCAATAGGTTTTCTTCAAGCCATGGAAAAAATGATGAATTATTTGTTTTGGCTTTAGAAATAGATTATGTGGTGATGAAAAATGCCATATTGACAGTGCTGAAAGCTGGTTCATATCATCTTCCCTTAAGCTAGGCACAGGCAGCACAGTCTGCAACCCTGAGGGCATATTTTGGCAAAGCTAGAGATTTCCTTATGCTCCCTGAAGGGATTTTATTGTGGGAATTTTTTTCCATACTGGTCCAGTAGTAGATACATGGGCTGAAAGCTCTAGAAACCACCGGGGTTTTCTTCCACTGCACAGCAGGGAAAGAAAGGATTTTTTTACATTCTTATCAGGACCTCAGGTCCTCTTGCTCAGCTGGTGGATCTGACAACCAACCCTATAGCCACTGAGGAAAAAAAAAAAAAGAACAAAACAAAGCAACTCAATGAGAATCACAATAATTCTTTCCTAATGTGGAATCATTTGATAGCTCTTTCTGAGCCAAAGAGAACAAAACAGCATGTGTCATTATTGTGTTGCATCAATCAGTGGTGAATATGTATACTATACATAATTCTGCTTATCCTGTCTCCACGAGGCTGCAGGAGACCTAGAAAACACAGCAGAATGTGGGTGAGGATGTCCAGGAAAAGGAAATGGTATCTGTGTGTAGAAAACACCAACTGGACTCGAGCTTTCCGAGCTGGCAGATGCTGCCTACAGTGAGGGTCTCACAGGAGCCTAGACAATTATCAGCAGGATGAGGAAGTGAATTGTGAGTCATGGGTTGCTTGTTTTCTATAAAATAGAGGTTTTAGGAGCTCTCTACTTGGAGAAATAAATTTTCTTAATGAAAATGTTAGGCATCAGTTTTTACAAGGAGGGGCTGTTCTCCCCAGCCAGTAATTAAATCACAGAGCTGATTGCCACGGGGTTACTGTGCTGACAAAAAGTAAAAGAATGGTTGTAAAAAGGAATGAATTCATGCCAGTAAACAGGGTGGTGTGGCTATAAGCATCTATATCTGAGAGAGCTTAGATACAGATTGATCTTTTATATACATATGATGTAGCATTTATCTATATATAAATATACATGTAGAGAAACCTTTTTCAGAGTGAGGAGAGATTTTTACTCGTGCTGTATGAAAACAGATGCCATCTCTGGACACAAATAAAGTAAAAGTGAGGCCAATGGAGAAATTGGAATTATAACTTTGCTCCAAGCACCTACTTTGGTGGCACTGAGCAGGGCTTGTCCCTGTCTCTTCACCTTCCCAAGCCCATCCAGTTACATGCTGTAATGGAGAGGAGCTGCTCCAGCAAAGCCAAACACCAAAGGTGAGAAAACTCCCTGGTAAACACAGTTACAATAACCTGGTGAGAAACACTTGCCCTTGTTTGTATGGTAATAACATAAAGAGCATTAAATAGAAAAAGCTTTGCCAAATTGGAAAA
Organism: Ceyx melanurus; assembly: GCA_024611195.1. Lineage (NCBI taxonomy): Eukaryota > Metazoa > Chordata > Aves > Coraciiformes > Alcedinidae > Ceyx > Ceyx melanurus. The sequence continues at coordinate 165,965 of JANHGL010013661.1, forward strand.
CTACTTTGAGCTGCTGGCCAGTAACTAATCCGAGTAGTTGCTTTAGCACAGACTGATGCTGCTGCATGTTCCCTACCCCTAACCTGCTGCTCTTGTTATTGGTGAAGAGCCTCCTCTTTGCAGTGACTTTCAGAGAGATCTGAGAGCAGACTGCAGCTAAAGCTGTGCCAGCTAATGAAACTCATTTGAGGAGGTGACCCAGGCTTGGAACTTGCTTTGATAACAAATATTTGCCTACAAATGTGCTGAACCTGCTGTATGAAGTACTTCTGGTTTTGAGCAGATTTTGCATATTTGGATATTACCAAGCATAAATTGAGTATTTAACATTAATTCTAATTATCTGAGTGTCTTACATTTATAATGATCTTTGGGACATTCCATAATTAAGTAACCATTAGTAAACATTCCCATCAGTGTTGCATTAGAACAGGTCATTATGAAGCCAGTTTAAGCAGGTGTAGAAAGCTCAAAACAAACAAACAAACAAACAAACATGTTAGCAAATAAATAAGAAGTAAGCTATTCTATGTATTTCTGCTCTCAGTTCTCAGGGAAGGGCTTTATAATTGAGCTACATATCACTATTAGAGATGCAATTACCTGTAATTGCCACCTTTAAAAGCAAGCCTTTGTTTAGAAAACAATATATAGATGAATTGTGTCTGGCTGCACAAGTTGGGAATTGGCTTCAGTTTCACAACCTCAACCATCCCATGAAAAATACTTTTACATCTGCAAGGCAGAGAGGCCAGACTGTGCTCTCCATTACACCAGGGCAAATCACCAGCAGTCACACCAAGGTCCAGGAAGTAATTTGGTGTTGCCAGAGATGCAATTCATGACAGAATTTTTCACATAACACATAATAGATGGGAATAATTAGTGTAGAAAGAAAGCAAATAGAAAATGTGACTTTAATCAGCCTAGATGCTAAAATCTTCAAAGCTCTCCCAAGGATTACTGTAAATTTATATTGCATCTTTGAGGAGAGGAGTCAGAGCTTTCTTATTTCTTGACACAGCAAAACTTTTCTTCTTGTTGGCTGAGGTTGCCATGGCATGTACCTCAGCTGTGAAGTCAGGGAGAAAGTCTTCATCAATAATCATAAGCTTAATATCACCTGTGTCACTGACAATCATCATACCTGTGAGTTTTTAGCTATATCTCAATTTTTTATTTTTTTTTTTGAGATATTTACCTCTGTTCAGCTTCAGGACATGACCAAACTTCTAAATCTCTCAAAAACAAAGGCTTTGATATCACACTTGGCAATATTACTTTGCTCCCCGTGTGAATTTGCATCATTAGCAAAACTTCAAAGAAGCTGAATCTTTTAAATACCAGTTTAAGTGTGAGTAGAACAGCTATGATGCAATTATCTTCATTAAAGGTGATTAAACACCTATTTATGCAAGGTAAAAAGGCCATGACAAAGGGAGAATACAGTGGAGACACAAAGTGAAAGTTCAGGTCCTCTTGGCTCCTGTGAACTGTTGTAGCTTCCTACAGCTCACTGCCAAACAGGGCTTAGAGTTGTATCCATCCCAGAATAAGGACCTAGAGTGTTTGCCTCCCTAGTCATGAATAGTCATGTAATGGGTTTCCTAGTCTTTCATAAATTAATATTTATTTGTGTGAGAATGAGATACTTTTTGCTCCATAGTGTGCTCTTCTAAAAAAAGTTTTATTTGTGTAATTAAAATGGTAATAACATCATAGGACTCACTGAGCAGCTACAAAGACCAGGCAATGAGTAAAAGTGGAGGGGTTTAGGGTCGTGTATTGACATAAAAGCATTTACCTGTGCCCAGGTTTAGGGGCAGTTACATGTGTGAATAAATAAGGCGTTACTGGGATCCTCTCTCAGTAAATCAGGAGAAAAGTGCCTTAGATACAGGAATCAGTGTGTAAAAGTAGCTGGCTGAAGCTAATATCTGTAAGAATATATATGGTGGTAAATTTTCTTAGTGTTGGCAAATGAAGGTTTGAAGATTTGAAGCTCCTCACAGTAGAGGATTTTCAAGGCATTGCTTAACTTTACGAAGGGTTTGTGCACCCACATGCACACACACAGCTTTTGGCAAGTTCTCCTGAGCTGTCTCCATATTCCATCTGGCAGGTTCAAGCCATGATCCTTTTCTTTTTTTTTTCTTTTTTTTTTTTGTGCTGCCATATTGTGGTTTGGGAGCTCAAAATTTGAAAAGAAACCCTTTAGTAATGATGCCAACACAGCTGATGTCCTGCCAGCTTTCTGCAACTTTCCCTTAACCCTGGGATGCACTCCATGTGTGAGAGGTGGATACTGCAAATTTTCAGGTGAGCTTGACTTGGACATTTCAGATTTTCAACAGGAAAAAAAAAACAAATAAGGAAAACAGCCAGTGGTGCCTGACATGAAATGGTTTAAAGAACCAGATTCTGAAAGGACGAGGGGCAGTGGTTTGAAATTGAAATGTTTGAAAAAACATTGCTAGGATTCTGTGATTCTGGAATGAGTGTTTGGCCATGGTGGGGAGAGGGAAAGGCAGAGCTGAGTGTGTGAGAAAGAGCTGAGAGCCTCTGCAGTGCAACAGTGACTGTTGTTTCATGGCAGCTGTAAGATGCATTTCATTGATCTTCTGTAGGAAAAGCCCAAATGGTCTCAAGCATAATTACATGCAAATAAACTGTAATAAAAGTTCCACAAATACACAGTTCCTCCTTTTCTCTTCTTAAATAGATATGTTTAGGCAAAACAACTGGGGAGTGATTTCATATTCCATCTACAGTTATTGAAATTAGCAGAATGCAGAGGACTCAGGCAATTGGGTAAGAATATTATTTATCTACTGAAATATGGACCTTCTTTCAGATAGTCACTGAAATCTGCAGCCTCTCTCGGAGCAGTGCAGAAGTTAATTCACACGTGTAGCTTGGCATAAGGTCTCATGCAGCTTTCTGTAGCAGGAGCTCCCTGTGTGAACCAAATGAGTCGTTGCTGGCACTCTGCACTTCATTAGTGGAACAAAGGTGCTGCAGTTTGAGCTGTGGATTATCCTCAGCTTGCCACGGGGAACTTCAGTTACTACAACTGACTCTGGCTCCTCGACTTTTAACACACTTTCTCAATTAAGCTATGCATGCCCCCAAATTAAATAGCAATTCATAGTTCCTGCAAATTGATTTCTACCCAGGCTGTGGTTAAAGCTGCCAAATGAAATGTCAGAGAGAAATGTCTTCTTAACTCAGAATATTATACTGATTTTCTTAAAAATGGGTCCCAGCATTTATAAACATTTGCTAAGTAAACTTCAGACCTTTATCCAATCTTTTCTTTATGAAATACGGACAAATGTCAGCGATTTATCATTCTCTGAATTTTATTGTGTTGCCTTTTTTTGTGTATTTAGGATCAGTTAATGTGATTCGTACAGCAGACCAGAGGGTAATTTAAATTTTAATATATTGCAGTCAGGCAGTGTCGATGCATTATTTCTGTCTGTGGCAAGGTACCAGTCCTCTGATTGACTGATTATGGCAAAAGGAAAAAATATATCCCCAGGATGCATCACAAACCCACATAAAATGTACATAAATATGTCAGTTGATGATGACATTACAGGCAGCAGCAGGACGTGCCAAACATCCGTGCAGTGCAGGTATCTGCAGGCCTTGGTGATTCTAGAGCAGTCACTTAGAAATAACCTGGAAAGCTATGACTTGGCTTCTGAATTCAGCACATTCACCGTGCAGAGCAGCCTGAACTGATCTGTAAACCCCTGCCTGCTCAGAAAGGAGCTGAAGAGGAGGATGCTGGGCTTACAACTCAGGATACTGGGTCCAGTTCTTCACCTCTGCGTGATCCCCTGGTCCCTTGCCTCAGCTCTCGAGTCAGCTGGGCTGCACCTTTATCCATCCCCCTGGTGCTTCATGAAGAGCCTCCCAGTTGGCTCCCAGCGTGCAGCATGTGGTGTGGAAAGCTGCTCTGCAGGTGGTGTGCTCCTAATGGAGATGAAGCTGGGTACCAGCATCAGGGAAGGATTTGGTGGGACCTCGTTAGCACTTGCCCAGCATCACTGGAAGGGCAAGTGGCCCTTTGAGTTCAGCTCTGGTAAAGGGAATTACCACAAGGCTATTCTTCAAAGGGAACCTTGAGAGTATAGAACACACTAGTTGCTAAGTGTATAAACATGTTAATGACTGATCTGTGTCTTATTAAAGACATAGAAAGCAATTTATGCAACATAAAGAGTAATGCAGTCTAGATTTTCCTTCTCTGCTGAATTACTCAGCAATCGTAATGTAAGTTGATTTTTGTTGTCCTTGATGCAGTAAAATTCAAACTGAGATGACTTAGGAACGGAGTGTCTGTACGTCTGTTAATGGTATAGATAATGAAGCTTTTGAAGCTTTTCTGATTTATACCAGCTAGAGCTGTGACTCTGATTTTTTTTAATAAAAGGCAGGTGGCTTAGTGGCAGCTTTTTAATACCTGTTAAGCTGAGATCTGGCCCTGATTCCAAACCTTATTCCAGCCAAATGCAGTATCTTCAGGTACTCCCATTTTACACGATGCATAGATAAGAATTTGGAACTAGCATTACAGTTTCAGTAGCCATTAATTGTATAGAATATTTTGGACCATTTCTCCTTCAAGTCCATGTCCTGAGTGTTGGTATTTACATCGTTTGAACAAAATATTCAGGGTAACAGAAGTTGCTGTGTTGGTGTAGATCATTTATTCATGAAGTCCAGTAGCCATCTGCAGCAGCAAGCAATAACTGAGAAGGAGGCAATCATCTTTCATAATTACAGCTAACCAAGTGTACATCAGTGCACACTATTTGTTATAAAATTCTCAGTTTATTGTCACAAATAAACTCAGGAGTCAAACTCTCAGTTAAAGTCATGAGTAAAGTGGATTTGAAGCTTAGGCTGCTGCAAGCTCTCAGCACAGACATAAAATTCTGGACTATAAAAATATCTGATTCACTTGCTAAGTGACTCAGCATGGTGCTGACAGTACATGTGCCCAGGACTGAACAAAGCAACTCGGGAAAATGAGAGGAAAATAGGATCAGCAAAGGTGATGTGTCTGAGTAGTGAATTATGTCATTATCATTCTATAATAAAAATCTTTGTGCAAAAAATGACTGCACCTTAACAAGATGTTTTAGAGAAAATACATGTGTATATACAATCTGCTTGTTACAATCCTAGAGGGGGAAGAACAGATATTTTATGTCAAATGATTTTTGATCAGTTAGACTTTACCAAAGAAAAACTGCAATTAAGAATTGACTGCTGTTATTAGACATAAAATGGAGGAATATGAATCTGTTCAAGCATATTCTGATTACACATCAGACAGTGGAGCAAGGGCAGGGACTGTCACATTTTCCAGTATCATGTCAGGACTTTTTTGGAGGTATCAGTAGATCAGATCCAGGAGTGCAGTGCCTTTGCTTTTGCCATGGTCCTAAAGCCAGTGCAGCCAGAGGTGATCCATTGTCTTTGCCAGATGTGCTGCAGCTGTCTGGGGAGAATGTAGTGCCTTGGTGCTGCTTTGTTTTCCTTGGTGGCTTTGATGGCTGATTAGACTCCTCTTTTAATTCACTTTGTGGCTTCCTGGCCCCAGGCTTGCCTCTCAGTCTCTGCATCCGAAAGAAGTCAGATGGCAGAAATGTCTTCCAGGGCTAAATTGAAAAAACATCCGTTCTTTTAAACTGTTGCTTTCAAGATGGCTCCATTCTCCTTATCACACCTTGCTGTCTTCAGACCCAGCTACCTCCCTTGAAAGTGAGCAACAGATCCAAGCAGATGTTTTCTTATCAAGAATTCATTCCAGACCTATTTATTTTAAATTAGCATATCTCATTAACTGTCTCAAGGACACTGGCTGAATTAATCTTTTAATGAGTATCTCAGAAATCTAGCTTTTCAAAACTGAAATATAACTGCAAGTAGCTGCACCATTAACCCCCTCGCTTCCAGCACAGGCTGTGATAGGCAAGCAGCAGAGGATGGGGCTTTTCTAGCCAGCCTGTGTGCAGTCGCCTCCTGTTCCCCCTGGTATTCTGGGGTCAGGACACACCAGCCTGTCTTGACCCATATGTGGGCATGGAGCAGGCAGAGAAAGTGGAGGATCAGCCACGTGCCTGGCACTGCATGGAAGAGCTCATATGATACATATGTTTTCTCTGGTTTTCTCATCATGTTTTCCCCCAATAGCAGCACTAAAATTATTTTGGTACAATATTTAATAATTCAAAAGGATTTTTTGTGATATTTCAACTGGATATCATCCAAAAATCCACATTTATTTGTTCTAATATATGAGTATTAAGAGAGAGTATCTGTGAGGCTTCACGGACTGCATTTTTTTGTATTTAAAACAAGCGTGCATGATTTTGTCTCTATATCTTCCTTAGGCATTCTGCTACAGTACTTATTAAAAGCAATAGAATATAGAAATACACTACACTAGAAATAGTGTAATTATATTATTTATTTATATATATAATTATAAATTATGCTGACCATGAGTTGGTCATATTATGCATGACCCAGAAGTGGGTTCTTCCCAAGGAATAATCACAGAAAGATGTTATGTTAGGGTGAGTCTGTGTGTGACATTGCAGCAATCAGTTAATTTACCTGCTCAGGTGAACACTTTAGTGAGATATGAGATAAGGGGGTAATGCAGCATATGAGATACTGGGGTAATGCAGGAGAGGTCCTGGGTAATGGGCATGGCCTGAGTGTAGCCCAAAGTCCACAGTAACTTCTGCTTCCAGGAGGTTATTTCTGTCCTGAATGCTGGTGGAACAAGATCCAGAGAGACTCGAGCTGCTCGGCTGCCTGTAGGAGGTAAGTGGAGACAAAACTGGAAGTGTAATGTGCATCCAGATGGGGCTCAGTTGAATCCGCCTTAGAAAAGCATATCAGGGGAGGTATGGCTGGAAAATAGAACGGAATAAAGGGATTATGGGGAATGAGTGAATATTTAGAAAAGAAGAAAGACTCAAGGGCAAAGACGCTACAAATAAAAAGAGATTTCAACTTCAAAGAAACCCACAAAAATAAAATATGTAGGAAGCCAACCTGAAAATTCTGTTCACACCTGGGATGATTGATTTGTGAGACATTTCTAGCACCTCAGCTGTAGTTATCTGTTCCAATGGCTCATTTGAATTTCATAGCATTTCTTTGGAAGCCAGGCAGTGCACCAGCACCCAGCCCTGTTGCTGAGATGATAGTTCCAGGCATTTGGGCCTCGGTTCCCTGGGAGGTCAGCGTGGCTCAATCCATTCAGCGGCTGGGGACGAGGCACTTCAGGGTGTGCCAGCACTTCCATTACAGACCCCATCCTCACCACTTCAACTTGTTGAGTGATTTCACAACACGCTATAGCAAGCAGCAGTGTTGGGGGTGGGGAAAAAAATCAATATTATAATTCAGAAAGTAAGTGAAAAGCACCCTTTGCTAATGAAAGCAACGACAGCCGTGCTTTCGGGAGGAAGATGAATAGTGCCTAAACAGGCAGGACACACAAACATCTTCATCTTTAGAAATAGCACACCTATACTGAACAGGGTCGAAGCAGATGGAGGTAATACAGAGAAACATTAACATTTCTGCAGCCAGGGGATTCACACCAGGCAAAGGAAGAGGCTCCGAGATCTCTCCTTGTTCACGTTCCTTTAAATGCTAATGGCAATTGGATGTATGCACTTGGAGAAGAACTGAGTTTCCAAAGGACTTGTATTATCTGCTTAAATATAGAGAGGGTTTTTTTCTTTCCTCAAGAGAGAGCTGTTTAGGTCTGCTCCTAGATAAAAACAACCAAATGCCTTAAAATGGGGTGTTATTATGCAGAGTACATCGCTGTTTATGCCATAATCCCATTAGGTTTCAAAGCACCTAACCTCTAGAGATTTCAAGAGAACAAATTCAGGGAGGTACAAGCATTTGCATGAGAAACACTGTTTTGGTGGGCAAGGGAAACTTGGTATTGAATAGCTTTGAATCTTACTGGTAAAAAAAGTGAATAAATATTTGATACGTATAAATAAACACGGTGCTAAAGAAGCTAATCTTCCTGCAGGGAAAGGTGTGTGGCAAGGAAAATACCAGTGTAAGGCTCCGTGGGAGTACTAACCTCAGGTCAAACTAGCAGCAGGCCTTGTGTTTTCAGTATTAATTAGGTGATACATGAATTATGGTAATGCAGTTGTGTGATAGTTTTGTTGTCACTGGCTGCCTTGCAGAACAGTGCTGTCCAGGGAGGTTGAGCCCCCATCCCCAGAACCATCCCAGGTGGGCTCGAGGAGGCTCTGAGCACCCTGTTCTAGCTGAGATGTCCCTGCTCTCAACAGGGGTTGACTGGAAGAGCTCTGGAGCTCCCTTCAGCCCAGACATTGCTAGGATTCTGTGATTCAAGATGCCAGGGACAAGCAGCATCACTTGGTAGAGTTGGTTAATGGTTGCACTTGATGGATCTTAGAGGTCTGTTCCAAGCCAATCAATCCTGTGATCCTGTCTGTCATTATCTCTGCAGAGAATGACAAGGAATCAAGTTATACACAGAGCTTTTTTAATCATGGAAGTTTTCCAATAATGTTTAAGATTTTTAACTCAATCCACATTCCAGCAAGGACACAAAAACTTTATTGTTTTTTTTCTTAAACCTAAATTCCGCTGTTACCTGCTCACAATCTGTTGCACATTAGCTGGATATGATGCACATAATTATTATTCTCTTCTTTTGACAAATTATTGGCCATAAAAAGGGAATTTACAAAATATTTCTTTGAAGAGAACATAACATTTCTGTGTTTACCACGAGTTAATTACCCAAAGTTCACATTTAAACAGAATTTTGTTTAATCCTACAAAAGTGAAGAAAAAAATATGGAAATCAGTCCCAACAAAGTGCAGTTTGAAAATGGAAGACATTTCCACCTGCTACCAATTAAGTCTGTATTTTTTTTTCATAAGAAAGTGATGCCTGATTATACTAATTTTACCCTTGTGGTAATTGTCACCGATCTTCAGCATATTGTATGTGTCTTGCTCTTATGAATCCCATATCCCCTTCTGCCATAAATATTTCATAAAATATTCAAAGCCAGTCCACAGCCAAGTAATAACAAATGTCAAATGACACATTAGGAAGATTCATAGCTATTTTACGTATGAATTTTATATAAAAGCCTAACTCATTTATTGTGGTCAGTGTTAAGGATTGATTTTAGCAAAGCAATGCTCAGCAATTAGTATCAGCACCTTTACTGCCAGCTTGTTATTAAAGTAGAATTAATAGAGATTATGCAGAGTGCTTGGTAGAGACAAGTGCACACCATGGGCTGTTCAGTTGTGTGTGAGCCTCATTTGCAAAGGCCCAACTCAAGACTGCTCTAGGAAATGGAAACATTTCTGTTGGTTTCAGTGGGCTTCCCATCCTTCTGTGTCTTTAATTTTCACAAAGCCTCCATTCCTGAAGGCCACAGAACATGTTTGTTGGTGTCCCCTTATTGCCTTTAGCTTAGAGCCCTCTCATCTCACTCTCCCTCTATTAAAAATTCAGCTTTCTGGGTAAAGCACAATTTCAGGCTTTCTTTTCTTTATAAATAATGAAAATAAGAAACAGTAGGAAAAATTAGGCTCTTGTTTCCCCAAATGTTTGTTTCTTGAACTGTGGTGGCCAGCACAAAAGAGGGTGGGTCTGTGCCCATGTGCAGGTGAGCAAGGAGATGAGGATCAGCTGCAAGGCATAAGTACAAATGAGTTGCCTGGAGAGGGGTGGGGGGAGTCACTTAGAAAAGCAGTTTTTTTGGTGCAGCTGGGCTGTCTGAAGGGAGGTGGGTGTGCTGCTGAAGGTCTTGATAATGGTGTGCTGGGAAAGACAAGCTCTTGGCCACGTGCTGAGTGTCCCAAGGTGAGCTTCTCTGGGGAGCACTGATGCAGGTATGAGGAATGAGTGTGGGAAAAGGGATAGCTAGAGTGAGGCTGAGGGATGCAGGTTGTGTTTGTGAGGTTTACTCTGTCTCTTCCAGATGGATTTTTTAGATCAACACCTGCCAGCTTCTCTTCTGAGCCAGGCAGTGGCAGATATCGCTGACCCCAAAGCAACAGGCAACTTATTTTTGTGATTTAAAATAGAGTAACTTTAGCAGAGGAGATGGTGGGTTTTTTTGTTGTGTCTTTGAATAATCAGAGCAAGAACCCTGAGCTGCAGGGACTGTGGAGTTGCCAGGCTCTGCTCTGGGTGGGCACAGGCAGCAAGGGCAGGGAGCTCTACCCTGGACTGGTCACTTGTGTGGAGCATGTTCCTCCAAACCTGATCAGAAAGCTGATGAGCTCACTGTGTTGTGAGTGGTTTTGCTTCTCCTATAAAATGTGAATTTTAAAGTTGTGGAAGGAGCAAGTAGGGCTGCCAGGCACTGTCCCTCAGCACAGTGCCCAGAGCTGATGGTGCCTTTTGTCCTCATCAACCCAGGAGGCAGCCCCAGTGTTTCCCTGTCCTTGGGGGATGATTCACTATTAAACAGAGACTTAAATGATCAGGAAACTGTAGTAAAACTGTAGTTTGCCTGAAACTTGAAAGTAATAAATTGCACGTAGCACCAAACTCGGGAACACTTGCTGCTTTAGGAGTCTTTTTGAGGATCTTTGTAGAATGATGTTTAAACCAAATGTGAAAATGGTTCAGAGACTCCTGATAACCTGGAACAGATGCACATTTTCACAAATATATTCCTATTTCTAAAGCTAACAAGTTATTTTGCCCCGTGATTTTGTATAGTTGTTTTTACAAATGTTTACTGGTCAGTGATTATGAATCGGGTTTGATTCCAGCAAAAAGATCAACATGTGATTTACTTGAGTGTTGTTTTTCCCTTTGGAAACCAGCGAACTTTCCAAGCCCTGCTTCAGCCTTTTGCTTTCTGGTGGAGTGAGTGGCTCTGGAGGAGGCAGTACCACGGGGTCCAGCTGCACAGAAAAATGCTTCTGAAGAGCAGTGGTGGTTTGAGGACAGTGGTCTGACTGACTGGCACCTTTACAGGAAGGAGCTGATTTCTATGAAGTGTAAATGTCTCAGTGTTGCAGCTTTGTCACCCTGTCCCTGCATGCACAGCTCTCCTCTTTTATGGTGCCTCTGAACTGCCTGTTTCTCTCAGCCGTGCTGGTGCCAGACACACAACTACTGGTTGTTTCATGGAGCTGTTGTGGGTTTTGCTCACACGAGGCACTGCTTGCACTGCAGCTCCCACCACTGCCCCAACCAGCCGTGTGCAACACAGGAAAAATGTAATTGCTGCTCTGCAATAGACATCATGGCCCGGGCTTCTTATTGCAAACACTGCCATGGGGTGGCACATGGCACATCCAGCATCCTTCCCCTGCCCATATGGCTGTGGGTGAGCACAGCCTTGGGCACACTGGGACTCCTGGGGGGTCCTGCCTGTGGCATTCAGGGCCACACACAGCTCTGCCTCAATTAAACAGCATCCAGCATCTCCTAGGAGAAAATCAGCATTCATTCACTGAGCAGCCCTCCTAGTTTGTAAAGGAAGGGTTTACAGTTGGTAAATGTGTCCCTGCCACCTCCCAGCTGAGGGGGCTGATGCCTTCCACTGAAAAGTCCTGTTTTCAGTCCCTGAGAGCTCTGGAGAGAAATCATTCTGGTTGATGTTCTCTTGGCTGGGTGTTTGCTGCAGTGGCATGTTCCTGTTTTAGGAGTGTTTAATAAAACTGTTTCATCCATTACTAGAAATGAATTTGGGAGATATTGCAACTTGGTCTGTGTTAAATAGCTGTGTCTGAAGTGTTTTTCTGCATACTCTGGAGGAGAGATGGGGCTCTGGCAGCTGAATGGCACCTCAGTCAGAAGTGTGCTTTTGGGTGCTCAGAAACCTCTCTGGATTTGGGTGCTGGCAAAGCCCCACCTCAGTCCATGTAATATTTGTTAGTTTAGTGGATATTTTTTGCTGGCTCCGTGTTATTTCATCATCTGAGTGGGGAAGTATCCCTTTTGGAACAGTAAATGATAAACTAAGCATGTGTAAATCATCATATATAGTTCTATGTCCCAGGAGGGGTGAGCTGAGCTAAAAGTGCCAACCTCTGATAGTTCTTAGTGCTTCAGTTCTTGACTTGACCCCTTCTAATGCTAATACAGGAGAGTTTATAATTGCAGATTCTATCCCAGTGAAAAAGCCAGCTTGTTTGCTAAGCTGACTGTGTAGAATTTGAGTAGAAAAAAATAGCCAAAAATTGCTCTTTTCCCCCAGCCCCAAATCTGCCTCCTGAGAAGAGGCTGCAGCTGAACAGGACTGGAGGAAGGGAGACAACCTTGCAGCCCTCTGGGTCCTGAGCATCCCACTGTAAAGCAATTAATGCTGCTTCTAGACTCAGTTTGAGAATGCTTTTGCTGAGGGCACCAGAGGATGGTAGGACTGTTTACATCTTTAAGTTCTTTGCTTAAAAAATAAAAGAGAAAGAAAAATCAAGTTATTTTAGAATCTCTCGGTTAAATACTTTGTGCTGTATATTTCTGTGGTGAATCAGTGGTTTGTTTATTTTGACTGTAGTGTGCAGCATGTTTGTGTAAATAATGAAAATTCAGCTTGGCTGATAGAGCACATCTTTAAGCTTGAAATTCCTTAGCTATGTTTCAGAGTGGCAAGGTGCCCTGCTCTGAGATTTCTTTCTCTGTTTCTTTCCCTACTCCCTTTCTTCCTCCTCTCACAGCAGAACTTTCAAATTTTTCTCTTTACAGGAATAATATCAATTTTCTGGCTATTTCTGGTACTTGCCTCTCAGCTCCCATTCTCTGCCCCCTGACAGGGTGATTTTTCTGATTTTTTTTTTTTTTTTTTTTCCTGTTGCCTTTGATTCACCTATTGTTCCAGCTTCCTGCAAGGCAAGAGAGACATTCAATAGATAGTACTCTGGGAGGCATGAATTTCAAGCAGTTTTTCTTGAGTTATTTGCCTGAGGTTGCCTTGCACAGGGAAGTATGTGATATAAAGATATTGCTCTGGTCGTCCTTCCCTCATGTAGGCAGGTTTTGACTCCACAACATCTCCACATCAACAGCATCTGAATCATGGGGCTTTTTGCACAACAGGCAAATGTAGGGTTTGGTCCAAGACAGCTCACTGAAGAACTTAATTCTCACTCACTCAGCCTTCTTTTGTTCCTTTCTTTCTCTCCCCTTTTTGCTGGTGCTGTTTGATGGGAATAAACAACAGGTTGCTCTGAGGGCTGAGCTGTGTGAGCAGCAGAGGGGCTGATGCCTGAGCTTGAATGGTCTCACAGAATGTCCTGGCTCTGGAAACTGCAAAAACAACTAATTTAAATAACCAGAGATGCTACTTGATCATAATAATTAGCCATTTCATTCTACTGCTTAATTGAAACACCAGACTGATTTCCACTATTCAAAATCAATTTTAGAATTAGTTCTTTGGATACTTTTAGGTTAAAAAAAAAAAAATACAAAGAAGTATAGCAGTTTTTTTTTTCCTAGGGATAAATGTTATTGCTGTAAATGTGAGGCATACAGATGATATTACACCCTGCTTGCTTTCTTCAGCCCTGTGCTATTGATTGTTTCATTGATGACTGATTTGGAGCTGAGTTTCATTATACTGCACAGCAGAGGGTTGGTTGTGTTTCGTTGGCTGTGTTTGACCCATGATTGCCCTGGGATAAATAGTGCAGGAAGCGAGTTAGAAATGAAAACCCAGGAACTCTGGAAATTTGGAAGAATTGGTTACTTTTGCCCCTCTTCAGAAGAGTAGTGAATATATTGATGCTGCTCCCTGTTAGCCTGCATTGGCTTAAAGACTGCATGAAAAGGAAAGACTTAATTTTGAAATAACTTTTAATAAATGAAGAAATTGGAAAGAAGTAGCATCAGAAAATCATGATATTGTCAGAAATCATTACTATTGGGATACTGAGCCTGTCCTCTGTTCAGCTTCCCTGGCCACTGGCTAGCCCACTTTACCCCCTGTTGGTTGCTGTGTGTTCTCTGTACTGAGCAGCCCTTGCAGCAACCATCTCCTCACCAGCATCAGCTCCCTTAGCTCCTGAGGATACAGGACACCACCTCAGTGCAACCTGCTGGTACCAAACTGGGCTACAGATGGCAAAGTTCATGTTGCTCCTGCTTGTACTCCCCTCCTTTTCTACTCACTGCTCAGAAGTTCCTGGACACATCCCTAACAGTCCTGCAGTTTTTAGGAGTGCAGATCTGCTTGTAAATGAAAACTGACTTGAACATAATCTGAAATGTCTCCACTTACATTCTTCTCCTAAGCAGCTCCGATCATACTCACAGCAAGACAAATAAATCAGAAGTCTTCCTTTCCTTCCATTAAGTTAAAAATATTATCAGCCTGGCAGTATTTTGAGGGATGCTGCATTATCTGACTTTTTACTTAAGTGGTGTTACAATGTCAGCAGAGCAGTTTTTGGAGAAATTCTCTTTACAGCACTCCAGCCTCTCATCTTGAAGTGACATTATAGACCACAGAGCAAGAAATTCATCAATATAAGTAGGTACCATTTTCTGAAAGGATAGTACCTACTTTTACCTTGAGAACTTTTAATCATTCATCTCCCACATTCTAACTTGCTATCACTTAATTAATCTTCCAGTTTCACCGAAACCTCAATGGTTCCTGAGTAAATGCTGAAATAAGGGCAGCTTTGATGTTGGGAAGCTGGAATAGAAGGAGGCAGGAGATGCTCCTGACTTATTTGCAAGGTCCCTATCAGGCAGCTGGGGCTGCAGCCTTCCCTGCCTTTCCTTCCCAGGGGGCTGCAGCCTTCCCTGGCTTCACTGGGGTGGTTTCCCCAACCTTACCTGCTACAACACACATAATAAAAATGTATCTTGCACTTTCTCATTTTGAAGTAACAATAATTATACTTAAAAATTGCTGTTTAAGAAACAGTGCTGACTTCTCCAGGAGTTAAGAGCATGGGCACTGTCCAGATGGGCTCTAAAGAAGGTCTGTTTAACCAGCAATAGCGAAACAGTTGGTGGTTCCCAAAGAATTATTTCTCCACCTGTTAGTGGAATGCTAATTCCTCGATGTCATATATAATGACACTCATGCTGAACTGCAAGTTATCTGAGCTGAATCCTTTTTTTCCCCCTGCTTTTGGATTGCTCGTGCTGCACTACCAATTATCCAAGATATAATTTTTTAAATTCTATTTTTTTCCCTCTCCCTGATGTTGGACTGTGTGCTTGAGCACAGCATCTTTCTGATGTGAAAATGGCATTTTACCCCATCTCCTAATGCACTTGGTCTCCTGGGGAAACAAACAACTTGGCTAATTCCATCTTGCTTCAGAGGGCAGCTTATAGACTCTGGTCTTTAAATCAGTGTGAAGAGCTGGCAGAGGTTGCTGGAGGCTGAGCCTCTTCCCCCTGTGCTGCTGCATCTGCTCCCTGTTCCCATCTGGAACTGTACAACCTGAGAACTGTAGGAATTTGCTGTTGCTTCAACCAGTTGCACACCAGCTGCCAGGCTGTGGTTGAAACACCTCACCAACGTAGCTGATGTTGAAGCTCACTCTTGGTCTCCTAGGTCCTTGGGTTTCAGTCTGAGCCCCCTGACTGGTTTCAGTTTTGCTGTATTATTTATTTCTTTGCTTTGGTTACTCTGTTCCCACAGCTGGGCGATTAAGATCTCCTTGGAGGCTGCTGTGGTTGTTTTATGTGACCCTCTGTGGGTTGCCTTTGTAATTTCTTTTACCTTCAGCAGAAAACTGCCTAATCACTAAGAGTACAGGTAATATATAAATCATTAACGGAAATCAATGAGCACATCTAATAAAATCAAAGAGCTCATTAGAGGATTGGAGATGAAGTGAGGCTCCATGCAGTTGTGCAGGGAGGGTAACAGGAGGTGGGATCCAAAGAGAAAATTTACAATCTCTGTCAGTCCTTTGACTAGAAGGCACCTGGGGAATCTGGGGTTTACTTCTGACAAGTCTCTAATCTCCAATAGCCTTTCTTCTTTTCTAAACAGTTGTGTACCTTGGCATTACAGCTCCTTTAGGGGCAGCAGAATCTTCAGGAGATGTGCAGAGATGAGATGCTCGCCTTCTGGAGCTCTGAGAGGTCTTAAAGTTGACTTTATAAAGTCATTTAATGACTCCATCTGCCATCCAGGTCTCTTGCACTATTGCAGTTCTGCTCAGTTTGGATCTTTTTGGGCTTTCCAGTCATGCAGATAATAAATGTGTCAAATGAGAGAGTGACCTGGTTCAAAACACTCGTGTTTAATCCTGTGTATCCTCAGATCAAAGTGATTTCCATCACTGTACTGGTGTGAAACCGAGCATTGTTGGTTCATTGTTTGGCTTGTGTTTTAATAAGCTTGCCACGGGCATCTTGCTGCTTGTACAGAAGTCATCTGCAAACCTCTGAATGTAATCTTTAAGCACTCACACAGAAATAACAAGAAAAAAGTGGGGAGGAGGAAGTATATTATTTATCTATTTATTTATTTCCCTATCTTGATGCCAGGAGTGGTATTTTTGTCCCATTTTCTGTAATCTGGCTTGCCCATTCCTGAACTAAAGTTTTCATTGTGACATTTCACAGAATCACAGAATGTCAGGGGTTGGAAGGGACCTCGAAAGATCATTGAGTCCAACCCCCCTGGCAGAGCAGGATCCCCTAGAGTAGGTAACACATGAACACAGTGTCCAGGGGGGTTTGGAATGTCTCCAGAGAAGGAGACTCCACATCCTCTTTCCAGCATTTACTTGTTCCTGACATTTCCTCACTCATTCCTGAGCTCAGAGGGACTAATTGTGTAAGAGCATCATCTTACTTGGTAAGCATTTTACATTAGGTGTTATGATTTAGGTGTGTAAAAAGCCAAAGGCTTTGCCTGCGCTTAATCTAATTATTTTTTTCCCCTCATATTAAGGCTTTTGAGAAGTAACATCACTCGAGACTGATACCACACTGGGTATGAGGGGAAAAAAACAGAGTAAGATTCTTCTTTTAAGGGCTGATGCTCTGTCCCTCTCCTTGCTCTACATTTTTGATTAGTGTATTCACAGTCATCTCGTGTTTCTGTGCAGCTTGAGCTTGGACAGAAGCCAAACTCCAACTGAACCTCTTCTGGCTCAGGGAAAATGTAAAGCAAGTGTATGCTATGCATTCATTAAGGGTGAGCAGCTTTTCCTTGGGGAGAGATGGACCTGGACCATGCAGTGTGAAATGTCTGACCTGCATGCATCTGAATGTCAAGTCTACTCCATGTTCACCTCAAGTCAAAAGTTTAATGCAAGGTGATGCCACTTCCAGATTTATTTATTTTTTGATGGAATCACTATTGTCTGTAGCTGCCATTAAGCACATGGGCTGCACATCCTTGACATGACAGCACAGATAAAAACAGTTTTGGGGAAGACTATCTTGAGGCCTTTAGAGGGAGCAGTGAGAGTGAGGCAGCTCTGCCAAGGCAGGCAGTCCAGAAGCCAAGGGGCACTGCCCTTGCCAGCCAGCGTGCAGTCCCGTGGCACCAAGCCTGGGGAGCAGAACGGGGCTGGGGACAGTGACAGGTTCTGCTGTGAGTCCAGTGGTCATTAGAGAAATGAGGGGTGACAGGTCGGGTGCAGGGTCACTCTGCAGAGGCCACTCAGCAATTGAGGAGCAGCCCAGGGCAGAGCTGAGCAGAGACAGAGGGTTGTTCACCCCACAGCTTGGGTGGGGACTGCTGTAGAGACCTCCCGTAAGGCTGCTCAGGGTGGGCAACGACTGGTATGTGCAGGGAAAATATTAAGGAATTTAGTCACCTGTCACCTGGGAAGCCCAAACCCTTTCTCATCCAGTGAAATACAACTGCTGTGAAATGAAGAATCACAGTCATTTCTTGGCTTTCTTTTATCTCATTCCAGATGAATTTTGTTTGTCTCTAGATTTTTATAGTCTGCACAAAATGGGGGAGCTTGGAGCTAGAAATGTTGCTTGTTCTGTCACCTGCTTTTTATTTTTAATAGGGATTCTTATTTATCCTCTAGTAAAAATCTGTCTTCTCATTACATATTTGATCCTATAAGGGAAATTTGGTGTTAACTAAAATCATCATAATGCACATTGAAGAATAGAAGGAATAGGTGAAATGCCCACTGAGCGTGCTTAGCTGAGAAGGCATCAGCTTTTCTTGGTTGCTCCAATTGTGTGCAAGTTTAATCACATATTTGATACCCCTGGACAATAGCAGTGAATAACTGCTGTCCTTTTGTCCCAGTGGACTCTCTAGTTGACAGAGTTTTAGACTTGCAGCCTTCTTACTGAAGGGAAATCAATATCTGAAGAGAAAGTGCCAAGTGTATTCTGTTGATGCTGTCCCTGGCTTTGATCAAAGAAGATCCCCAAGTATTGGGAAAAACTACTATTAAAAATAAGGTTTATTCTCTATAATTAAGGTTTTCATTTTCCTGTTATGATTAGGTTAAAAGATTTATTTTTCCCCTCTGTCATGGGACTCTGAACTTCTGCAATTACTTAACAGTGGGAATTGGTCTCCAGCAATAGGTCAGGAAATATCCTGGGACACTGAGTTAGTCCCTTGGCCAGGGGTAGTTTGAGGAGGAAATAACATGCTGAATTGCAGTTATAATTGAGGAAAATAGCTCAAGAGGCTTCTGACAGTACAGAAAACAGGAGGATCAGAGCTGGGTGACTAATTGGCTGATGATGATTCATGATTGCTTCCATTTAATTTTGCTGTCACTTACAAAGCAAGGTTAAGAATAGAGTGGCTTTTTAGCCACTTCTTAGTTTACTTTTGCCTGGATTTGGTGGGGAGCTGAGTGTGGGATTATTTTTTTTGTTGTTGGTTTTGTTACTCTTTTTTTTTTCCTCTCCATGATTGTGTGATTTGTGTCTAAAAATCAAAATTCCTCAGTTTTGTACTTAACACTCATTGTGGAGTTGTAGATGATGATTAAAACCACCACACATTAGCTTTTTTAGCAATCCCACTCGGTGGCTCTGTCCCCTCAGCCTTCTGCCCCCAGCCTGGCACCCCACGGGTACCTCTCCAGCCATAGCTAAATCTGTAACTGGAGCCTATCCTGGATATCACCTCTTTGAAAATGGTGCATTTTTCATTGCTGAAAGATGTTGTCATTCTGAAGCTCCCAACAGCTGGAAGTGTGGCCATCTCATTTATTTCACTAATTTTCTTACCAAAATTGGACTCCTCCTTAGGGAGAACAATGAATCACTCCAACCATTTTGCTGCTTCTCTATTCTAGGATTCCAGGATTGTCTTTCCATTAGAGCAGCACTGTCCCAGCAGTGGGCTGTGGCAGGAATGGCAGGGATCAGAACAGCCAAACCTTCCTGTCTCTCCTTGCTTTTCAAGTCTGCATTGCACAGGGAGCATGCAGATGCCAAGCAGCGTGCTCCTCCCTGTGAATGCTGACCAAGCAGATGAGCAGGAGGGCTGATCATACATTATATTCAATAAGTATGCTTGTGGTGTCTAACATTCAAAGAAAACCACTTGCAAACAAATGCAAAAGCAAAGGAACTGTCTGGAAAAGCACAACGTTGGGTTTTCTTCCCCTGTGGATGCAGCACGTGCCTCCTGCTTGTAGAGAGCTGGGCTCAGCAGAGCTGTTTGCCAGTGCACAGGGGAGACAGGAGAGCCCTAAATTGGCAGAACCCTGGCTTTTATACCCCTGGCAGATAAAAATCATTGTCTGTTCTGTGTAGCAGCACAAATCACTTGCATGCACGGGCAGCTGCTCTTAAATTTCAAGAGCACTCAAGCCGTATGGTGTTGGTGTGCAGGAAGGGCAGCACGGGGGGATTCTCCTAAGGGGGGGTGGGAAGAAAAGGCTTTTTATTTTTAGCCATGAGTGTTTAGCTCCTACTGTCAGCTGTAGCTGTGTGAAGCCACTTTCCTGTGCAGGAAAGGTTTGAGCTCAGCCCGAGCAGGCTTTCCACACACGTGTCTCGCTGCCCTTTTGCCAGGACCTCACAGGAGGTGCCTCCCCTTGCCAGGGGGAGCAGCACAGACTGGGAATGGGAGATGAAATGAATGTGTGGTGTGCACGTAGCAAAAGCAGGAATAAAAGGGAAAAAAAACCCAAACTAGACTGAGCTTGATATAGTTGAAAACATGCTTTGATTTGACAATGTAAGTTTTGTTGTAACAAACACCATTGTTGCTTATAGCTCATGCAATTTTCATTGACTTACTCTATATACTATATAATAAAAGTTAAGGAGTAGAACAAAAACAAGTTGCAGTTTGGAGGAAGTTAATGGTATTTCATTAACAAACTGTAAATAGTAACAGCATAAGCTAGATGTGGAACTGCTTTCACAGGCCATAAATGCTTAATGTTTATTACCAATAAAAGTCAAAGGAGCATTTAGCAAAGCAGTTTACCAAACAAACATTAAATACTTTAATGCATTAGATTCAGTGGACAGAATCAGGTTATTTAATTAACAATGAGTAATCCGTTAGGACTTTATTCACCACAACTGATCTGCAGCATCACACATAGAAGAGCTCAGGAAAGCTGGGTAATGGTGGATGAACAACTTGGAGGTGGCAGGTGTAGAAAGCCCCAGTGGGTGAAGAGCTCACATTTGCTGTTTCCAGACTGATCCACCTTGGCCTTTGCATGTGCAGGTGAAGATTTCATGGCTTTCTGACAGTGTAAGGATTCCAGAGAAATCATTGTACTTCTATACACTAATTATCTCAATGATGTTCCCAGTCATGTTCTTTTGCTGCATGGCTTTCAGGCCAGCCTTCAGAAAAACCCATGCAACAAATGACAAATGAGAATATCACATTTAAGATGTAAAACTCAGTGACAGAATGTTCCTAATTAGAAACAGTGCCATAAAATGAACATTTGGGATGAAGCTGTGATGCTCTCAGAGTCAAAGTTGACAGTCTCTTTGGATTTGGTGACCTTGTGTTTGAGTTACAGGAAATGTAAGAAGCTATAGGAAATAATTACCTTTGCTCACTGTTACTATGACAAAAAATGATGCTAATTCAGACTTTTGCTTATCCCAAGTGGTCAGAAATTTGGGGTTTTCATCAAAGCTTCTCAAGAAAAGCATTTCCAAAGAGAATCCACATGCAGAATCTCAAGCACCTTCCTTTGTGATGCATTCTTCCCTGCAAATGTCTTGTTCTCTTCATGATGGAATCTGTATTTGGTAGACTGGCCATCCAACCTACAGACAGCTGATGAGAGATCAGATGAACCCCACCAGATTGGCAAGGAAGTTTGGAAACTCTAGAGGTATCTGCTCAGTGTTTCTTGAGAAGGAAAACTCATTCAAATACATATCTTAAGGTTTTGCAGGGCTGAAAACTTGGAGGATCTTTGGGTTGTATCAAAATCAAATGGAAAGCTTGGAACTGTGGAACAGTTTCAGGAGAAGATGAGAGTGGTTGTGTGTTTTGAAGTTTTACAGGCTAAAGAAGTTAGGATTGTGGCAGTGATGAAACAAGTCTCGAGAGCAGGATAGACACAGTTCTGTATGAACTTCATAACTCCAGAGTTTGGAGTCTTATTTCACAGTCTTCCATTTGATAGCAGTTTATGATCATAATAATCATGTGGCTAATGTTCTGTAATTCAATTACTGCACTGTTGTGAACGTTAACAATTATGTAGCAGATCTGAAACACAGTGGGACAAACTGGCAGTATTCATATTTCAGTTAGTTACAGCCTATTCCATAATTACTACAGATAGGTTGCTGTTTAATCCACAGCAACATAAGGAATGAATTACAACAATAATTAGGTGGCTCATACTGCCTCTTGAAATGACTAAAACATACAAAATCAAAATGATGACAAGGTTACTGAGATCCTAGGAAGCATGTGCTGTTTCTCCAAAAGAATACCACTTGTTGGAAACTGTAGATTTGTGTTGCTTTCCATTTCAGAGCTTCAGTTTTGCTCAAAATCATTATTGAAACCTCTAGAAATATGGGATTTTGTTATTTTTTAAATCTTTACCATCATATGTGTTTTCCACTTCAAATAGCAATGATTCAAATTTTCCACTGTGGCTTTTGTTGACATTAAATAATAATAACTTGGAACCCAGCTCATGACCTCGTGCTGCTTTGGCCACAGAGCATCTCTTTTGGCTCCCAGAGAGCAGCAGTGATTTGAGGGAGCTGCCCCACTGCTTTGTGCATCTGCTGGGATGTATCGTTGGCCTTAATCAACAAGTTGCCACCTTCAGAAATTCCCCTTCTTTTAATCGTGTCTCACTCAATGTCAGAGTAAATTGCATGATTGATGTTCTGGCCTCTTTATCATACGTTCCCTTTTTAAAATCAATACTTAAGAATAAAATAGCCTTACAATAATTTATTTTATCAATGTAAGTACAAAATATTGCTTAATGTTTCACTTGAAGAATTAACTCTTTGAAGATTAGCTACAGGTACAATTGATGTCACTGATGACAGGCTTGGCTGGCTCAGCACTCCTCAGATTGGCTGTGTTCGTGCAAGAAATGGGGCAGAAGTGAAACTATTAACTTCTGCTGAGCACTGGCCAAAAAAGTAAAGTGGTGAATTACTGTAGAGACCATGGAAAGAAGTTGTTTCACTTTGTTCTCAACCTGTAGTAATTCAAGTTATGGAAGCGTATTTTCCTTTTCCCAGAGGGAAGAGCTAAAATGTACTTAATTAACTTTAGCAATGAAGAAAAAACAATTGAAATTCAGATTGCAGTGTGCCTAAAAAGATTGCAAGTAAGAGCTGAGTGTTTATTTGGATGTGTTCTATCAGTTCTCCGATACTAAATGGTCAAAGGTACATCAGGGCTATTATAGATATCTGAGCAAAAATATCCCTGAATATCACAGCCCTGCCAGTCACCTTCACGCCAGATATTCATATTTCTGGTGGAGCTTTCTATCTGAAAACGTTTCCTTTCAAGTTTACATAAACATAGGGTCACAGGGTTTAATTTCCATTAAACAAAGGCTGTGAGACAAATGTTGAGTATAGTGACAACTTTTTATTAACTTCTTTCAAGTACAGATTTTATTCTTGTATGTACATGTGACTGTCTCGGGAATTCACCTCTAGCTTGTCAGGTGAGAAGCCTGGCAATACAGTTCTTTAACATCTTCCAAGATCAGAACCTCCCCTTCCTTAAGCTTTTTTTTTCTTCTAAACAAATGCTTTCAAATTTCACATGTGAAAGCATTTAGTGTGCATGATTCCCCTGCACATATAATGACAGTGGCAGCACGTTCATCTCCTGTACTGCAAGCTTGGCAGTGGGGTTAGGTGTTCAAGCACGTGGGCATCTGCCACAGCTCTGGAATTTTCCTGCTGATAAGAATACAACCTAATGAAGCCACTGATTTTGCCTGTATTTACACAGCTAGCCCAGCTGAAGAAATCTAACCTCTGACTGCTAGTTTTAAGGTTAGAATGCTGTCTTTCACTACACTGAGTCAATATTGTTAACTGGTCAGAAAATAATCATTTGTTGAAAGCTTAGTGTAGGTGTTGATAATATTCTGCTGCTTTCATTAGAGATGTCTTCATTCGGGATCTGTTTTCATGGAAAAAACCTGAAATGTTCTTGTGAATACAGCTTTGTGTTTGATTTGCATGCTAAATCTCAGATCAGCACACATCACCCTCTTCCTTAGGAAACACTAGATGTGCCCAAATAAATTTGCAGAACTTAGAACGAATGTTTAGACTCCCTGAAATCTCAGCCTTGTTATTATAACTTGCAAAGTGTAGTTAAATACTTCTGTCTGTCACCAAACCAGAATCATCAAAGTTTGACATGCAATCAGGATTATATTGTTAAAAGCTTATCCCATGTGCTAGGCAGAATCATTTTACTATTCTTTGTCAGGCCCCGTGTGATTAAAAGTTGGATGCACACGCATTGTTCCATCGGCCGTGTGTGCGGTGCCTTCTGAGCAACAGATTAAGGAATCTCTCTATTTTAAATACTTTTCTTTTTCTTGACAATGTGAATCACATAATCCCCTCTTATCCATTTTAATAAGCTGTGCTTTATGCTGATCTAGTGACTGAACATTTGATAAGGATTACAGGAATGTGTTACGTTTCTATTAAATCACCAACATCACGCTGTGGATCCAACTTCAATCAAGTGTACAGAGGGAGGTGCATTTCCTCTCCTTGGCCACTTTTGGAAGCACTGTTCCTGTATCCAAGATCACTGTACTGGAGCTTCTAGCAGAACTTGTTAGGATTGTGCCTGTTGTGACTGCTTCCCTGGCTAAGGGCTCCAGATGTTTGCTCCTCAGTTGTAGTGAGAGGACGAGAGCGTTTGCACACGGTGGGTTGCTGTTTGCACACAGTAGGATCATCTGCAGGTAGAGCTAATGATGACCCTCCAAATATTGTGCAAAGCAGAACAGGGACATCCTCCTCCCTCTTGACCTTTTCAGTTCAAGTGCCTTCAGCTCACAAAAATCTGGCTGCAAGTTTCCTAATCCTGGTGCTTTGAAAATCCATGGTAGTTTTGCTTGTGGTATCAGCAGCGTCGGGCGCAGGTGGATGTTCAGAGGGGAGATGGGCAGAGGCTGGATCCAGGAACCTGCTGTGAAGAAAAGCGACCCATGTAGAACTGTAACTGTGCAGAGTCCTTCAGTTTCATGAAATGCCTGCCATGCTTTACGTGTGGCTCTGATCTATTATTGAAACTACCAACAAACTTAGAGACACTTTGGTTTCCTGTTCCTCGCAGCCTCGCTCCCCTCCCGCGCCTGGAGGCAGCTGGTCGGGCAGCAGCTGCCGCAGGGATTCTGCAGGTGAGGAGAACGTTGACCACTAAGCTGTTGTTGAACAGATCTGAGAAGAAAACCCCCTTGCAAAAGAGCTGGGTGAGCAGGGCTGTCAGCTGTCCTGGGGGCATCCTTGTCTCCTGCCTGCCTTGGCTCCCTCGGCAGCGGCGGTGCGTGCGGACCCCGATGCACCCAAACTGGGAGGGCAGCTCTGGGCTGAGTCTCACTGAGGTTTCAGGCTCCAATGAAAGTGTCTTCTCCTCAATCATAAGGAATACATTTATCTGCATAAAGTGGTGTCATGTCTTTGCTGTCTCAGTGCTTTTTCTCTCAGACCATTGAGTAAGGCAGGGTGCTGCCACGTGGGTATCAAGGAAACTACTCTGCAGTAGGTTTGAATTTCTAGGACCTATGTGTGCTGCTCTTTGACCATTTTATCTCTAGATGATTTTGTGAATAATAAATGGGGATTTCCAACCTCAGATACTCTCAAGAGAGAGCTGTGTCAGTGCAGCAAGAGAGCTAGAGCTCATGGAGGTTACAGTGGCCTGGAAGGGCCTGGTAGAAATCTGCCCTGAGCTGGGCTAATTCCAGCCTTAGCAGGGGCACGCCAGGGGTAGATGGCAGAATCTGGCTGTGCTGATCCCCCTGATTGGTTAGAGGGGTGAATCTTGCTCTGCACAGCTCTGGTCCTCCTGCTGGCTGGGTGTTTTGGGTCTGGAGAACTATCCAGAGGCTCCTTTCCAAACTGTGTCCAAACCCTTTTCTCCATATCAAAAGCATTGTGTGTATATTCTGATATTTAGGGGCTTCTGAAGTGAATTTCAACTATAACTGAATTTAATTATAACTGCCTGGGATGAACTCAAATCAGACATTACAGGAACCTTTCTGCCACAACCAGATGCTTTGCTTATTTCTGTTCCTCAGCCCAGGGGGTCTGGAGCATTCTCTGTGGGCTCAGATTTCTCTAAGGTTCAATTATATCAGTGTCTTTCCTATTTGTGGTGGATTTTTCTGTTTGTTTTGGTTTGTTGGTGTTTGGTTTTATGTGTATTTTTTTTTTCATTTGTTTGGGTTTTTTTTGTGGATGCTTTGCATTGCTGCTCTTCAACTAGAGAAAAGTGAAGCTTGAAAAATCTACAAATGTCTTTTAAGTGAATCTGTACACTCTGGGAAAGTAATTCACACATGAAGAACTGAAATAAACCATTGATTTCAGTGACAGCACTCCCAGTAAACCAGAAGATGGCTTATGAGGGTGTTATAATGACACCCTACATGGAAATAAATTATAAATAGAATAGCTAGAAAGAAATGTGTCAACAATGCTTTTAACATTAAATAACCACAAGCTGGCATAAATAAAACAAAGATAGGCTGGCCCTGTATTTTCCTGTTCATATGTAGTCTTGGCTCAAGCACGTGGGCCAGTTTGAGTCAGCAAAGCAATGCAAGTCTAATATCTGTGAAGTCATCAACATGGGTGAGGTCAGGGTTTGCTGTGAGATCTGGTGTCCATCTAAATAATGTGCTTGTATCACAAATGACTGCGTGGAACCAACATTTCCAGTGAAGACCTATGTAAGTTGTAACTAATAATGAAGAAATCACCCAGATAACCCTTGCTAGTCAGTCAAAAATAATGATTATTAGGTCCCTTTAATTTGTATGTGATTGCTTAGTAAGACTAAGCATTTAATTCTGTTAAAGAGATAAAGCTGTTACAGGAATATAGGACCCAAAGGATATGTATTAAAAGATGTTTCCACTGTAATGTAGTAAGCAAAAATCACTGCATTCAAAGCAGCCCTGTCTCGGGCTCTAATGCCTCTGGGGAAATTGCTGCTTCCCTTTCACCTTGGTGGTTATGAACTATAGTCTCTTGGTCCCAAATCAGTATCAAAAACCACATCACCCTCCACTGCAGTTTTGTTATCAGGGGGAAATGATTTCCTTTTTTTTCTGTGCACTAACAGTGCACTAACAGTATTTTCTTTATCTTGGAGCAGGTGCAGTTGGATTTAAGGTTACTAGCAGTGCACGTCTGATACAAAAGGTGGCATTATTAAAGCACTGCTGAGTGCTTCCAAGAGTTTATTCTAAATTACACTATGCATATAGCACACCTGACTGTCTGGCAGAACAAACTGGCACTGTCAGCACTCATCTGCAATGCCTCACCCACTGTCATATTCAAACCATTGAAAATTTACTCTGAGAGCCTTAAAAGCTATGAGTTTGACTTAAAAATTGTAAATATATATATATTAGTATTACATTATTCCCTTTCTGTGCATGTTTGTATTGTTGAGGTGCATGCACATGAGTGTTTAAATGGATGATTGTGGCTACAGAGAAATAATCTCAATAGGTACAAACACTGACAGCACAGCAAAGAATAGAAGGACATCAGTGGTACAATTAACAAAGCAATAATTGTGTGAAGGGCATCCTGATTTCACCGATTCTCTCTGAGAATAGGGCTTTGCTTTCTTTTCTGCTACAAGAATTATCTGAAATCTCTTGCTGAACTTTACTAGCAGTGCTGCTGAGGGTTTTGTTTTTTCCTGGAATGACTAATAAAAGACATCCTTGAAGTTCATGGGAGAACAAACGAAAAACCAACCAAACCAAATGGGGCTGTTACTACCTGGGAAGTCATTGTGCGATGGATAAAAGGTCAGAGCAGCTTTTTGTCAGTTGATTTTCCTGTTGGGAATATTTATCATCTACAAAGTGCTGCATCTGCGACCTTTGTGAGTATTTTATCAATAACAAAGAACTGAATAATTCTACCATTTTTGCAAAAGCACTCATCTATATTTAAACGGTATGGAGGAGAAAATCTTCGTGCTAAGAGGTTTGGAGGCGAGTTGCCTGCAATAAATCCTGCTTCTTATGGCCATTAAAAACGTGCAGCATTTGGCTGAAGAAGCGACAGGCTGATTTGTCTCCGTGTTTGCAGCAGAAGTTCACTGCATTCAGGTTTAGGGTCCCTTTCTTGGAACACTTGTCAGTCGTTAGCAGCAGGGATGATGAGACCCCACAGCCTGTGCTGGGCAGGGCACTGTTGCTCAGTGGGTGCTGTACCACAGGCAAGGGTGTGGGTTTGGCTCAGAGCAGGTTCCACCCACCCTCAGTGTCACCAGGAGGTTGTCCCAGACCCGGAGTTCTCCCTCTGACTCCAGAAATGAAGGAGGCTTTATCCAGGCAGGAGTCAGGTCCTGAGTGAATCCCTTATCCAAGCCAAGGCTACTTCTGTTGTGTGTTTCTGAGGTGGATCAGTTCCTCAGAGGGGTGTGTGATCATTCTAGTTGGATTTTGTTCCAAATTCAGTGCAGTTTGTTCAGCTGATGGATGCATTTGCCATGTTCTGTGTTCTCCCCGAGAGCACCAAGGCATTTGAATTGGGATGGAAAGCCTGAGTGTTTCCAAACATACTATTAAATAACAGCAGTGCACACTAGAGCTTCATTTTCCCAAAGAAAATCTGCTGAGGATCTCGAGGAGTCTTCAGGAGATCTAGAAAATTTAAAAGCATCCAGCCTGATTAAATTAAAGAAGTTTTCACTAGCCAGAGCAGGTGATTTACAGTGTTATTTAAATTTATTTTTCAGGGGAAAATAACTTGGTCCTAATTACTGTTGTGAAAGTCAAAACAGGCTTGTATAGAGGGAGGAGTACACTAGAAGAATAATTAAAAGACCACTTGTATTATTAATAATCTGATTAAACAGAAATGAACACTCAAGTAGTTTCTAATTCTAAGATTAATTGCACTAAGTTAGCTAATTGGCATTGGATAAACTTGCAAGAACAAGTTGCTTTTTGGAACTTTCACCAGAGGCAAAGCTGAGGTAGGATCCCAGTTCCACTAACAGGGTCAGGAGCCCCAGACATCCCACTTCAAACAGCCAGACACTCAACTGCTCCTCAGTTATGGCAGGAATGGTGATGAGTGTGAGAAGCTAATTGTGTTTTCAGAGAAGTGCCAGTGTATCCAGAAGGGTGTTTTAATGTGTGTATAATGATACGTGCCCAGAGCTACTACCTTTGGCATTCTTTCTCTGTGCAATAAATACTCAGACATCCACTTCATCTATGGAATCAATATAACTAAGGGACTGGGTGAAATTATTGCTCGAAATAATAGACCTTCCAGTCTATCAGCTTATGCTGAGGTTTAAAAAAAAAGTATTTTCTTGGCTCAGAAAATGGACCTTGATCTCTGTAGCAGTGTGAGGTGGTGGACAATCCATCTCTGGAGAGATGTAGAAGTTGGAGATGTGGAGATGTGGCCCTGTGAGGTTGTTTACTGATGGGCTTGGCAGTGCTGGGTTAGTGGCTGCACTTGGTGATCTCAAAGGTCTTTTCCAACCTAAATGATTCTGTGGAATCCAAACGGAGGGGTCTGGACAGAGATGAAGGCTCATTGCTAACAAGGAACATTTCTGGATGGCACCTAGCTGTGTCTCTGACAGTTTGCTCAGTTTCTTCCCTCCAGTATCTCTGAAGTGCTGGTGTGGATGTTGACACTGGGCTGGTTTCACCACTTCTGATGGGCTTGAAAGAAAGGAGCTGAGCAGGTGAGGGTGGCTCTGACAGCACAGCTGGGAGGCACAGCTGGATTCAGAACAAGCACAACCTCTGCAGGCTGGGCTGCAGCAAGACACACTTACAGATGTGACTGAAAGGGGCTTTTTCCTTGCTCTGTAAACTGGATGCAACTGGACTGATTGATTTATTGATTGGTTGATCGATTGATTTCAAAACTCCTATAAAAACCAAAAGAAAACATTCTGGTGGAAGTCTAAAATTAAAGTTAGCCATCTAGTGATTGTATTAGGGGAAGAATTAATGTAGTCCATAACTTTTCAGAGAATTGATAGGAAAATATATACAGTTTTCTGGTCAGTAGTATGACTTCTTTCCCCCTATTTTGCACATCATATTATACTTGATATTTAGTTATTTTCATCTCTTTCATGTTTCTAAGAAGACCATTATGAGTACATCAGACAGAACATTAATGAAAATAAATTTGCTGCCACCCACTAGGCACTTGTGGAGAATTATAATACTTTATAGGCAATATTAAGTTAGGGGTGCCAAAATTACATTAAAGTGGCTCATTGATAATGTTTGAATTCAGCTCAGCCAGGTTCTGAGCTGAAGTGATGACCAGCTGCAAATATGATCACAATGTATATTTTCAGCTGGTAAAATCTTAACATAAAAGGCTCTCAAGGAAAACAGCAAGAACAAAATTCAATAAAAAGGTAATTTTAGGGGAAATGATGATTGCTTCCTAACAAGCAGCTGTAATCTACTTTTGTATTTTGAGTGAAAAGAAAAATTAAATATTCTAAGGCACATATTTCCTTCAAAAACGTTATGGCTATTTTATAAGGAGCATAGCAGTGCAAAAAAACAGAGGTCTTACTGAGTATTATATTTAAATCTAGCCCAACTTGATAATAACTGAAAAGTTCTACATAAGTTTGAGTTGCTTGTTTTGGGTTTTTTTTGATGTATATATAGATATAAATGCACACACGTTATGTAACAGCTGGTGAAGGGAGTACACTGACCTGCTGGATCCAGAACTAGGAATGAAAGCTCAGGGTAAAGAAACCCTGCTCTTCTCCCTGCTTCATGGTGGCTCCTGCCAATTGACTCACAAATTATTGGAAGGGATTCTGGGTCATCCCTCTGCAACCAAACAGATCCGTAGATTTTTTTTAGATATCTGCTCTTCCTTACAGGTGAGAAAATATAGAAAAAAACCAACCACTTTTAGAATATGTGATAGAAGTTAAAAAAATAAATTAACTAATCTTCCAGCTTTTCTGCTTCTATGTTCCTGAAACATTTTTTGGGATTGACTTTTAACAGATTCATGTTTTCAGAAAATTAATTTCAAGGTTTTGTGAATGAGCAACACTCTTGTGACATCTGCAAAAGCATTATTCTTCCCGGTGAAGCATTTATATATTGAAGCAACCTTACATCCTTATATATTTAAACAAAATCATCCAAGCAACCCAGATTCATTGCACACACTATTTGAGTTTTGTCTCAAATTTCGTTTTGCACTCCTGATGAAAGAAACTCTCAACTCCCCTGATTTTGCAGCTCCTAAAGTCACAGACCTCCGCTCCTGGGGGCACAGATGTCTCAGTGTGAACTGAGCATCACTCTCGTGGTGAATGAGGTTGCACAGTCACGAATTTAGGAGCAGAAAGAGGTGTGATTTGTGGATAATGACAGTTAATGTGGTTTATATTCTTAGAAATGGTCACTGGATTTTGCTTCCTGTAATTTACAGCAGTGTGATTCAGGCAGGTTCAGGGGTGAGCCAGGAGTCAACATTCGCCAGCCACAGATGTGAATGGTGAAAGTCAGTGAATCTGAATCATCCCTTCTCACTCTGTCATTGAACTGACCCCGTTATATAAAATTATAAATAACCCCCAGACATCTGGAATGTAGCTGGTTGCTGTACAGGAACTGTCATCCCAGCAGCTTGCCTGGAATAGCTGCACAATGGGAAGCAAGGAAGTAAAATAGTCCCAAAGACTGACACTCTGCACAGCTCTCTAATGACAGCAGAGTGCAAACAGGGGGAAAAAATGAGCACTTGGAGACAATATGTCAGAAACTGCAAGGCAAGGAGTGACCCTCCCAAACCTGTTTAGTGCTGTTTGACATAACCTCGTTTGAGCTGGCTTGTCAGAGTTGCAAAACACATTTTCAGTCATCTTGAGATCCTTGTCATCTTGAAACAGCTTCTCTGATGCAGCGTTTTTTTGGCAAATGAATCACTGAAGTCATTAACAAATGAGTCAGTGCTACAGCCAGGCCATCAGAAAATTGTCAAGGAAACCATACAAATGTAAACTTAAAAAAAATGATGTCAGAATTCCAAGTTTGAATTAAGACCCTCACCCACCTGAGTGCTTTTACTGGTAGTGTAGTGATCATTGCCCTGCTCCCACATTGAGTAGCCTTGTCCCGGACTCCTGACAGAGTCTGTGTGTTGAAAATCTGAATATTTGGGACAAGTGTCTCCTGTGCTTGCACAGTTGACCTGCAGAGGACACAAGGTGTGTGTGATGGTTGCATGCATCAGTAGCTGTGCAGTGTTTTGTGGTGTTACTGTGATAGATTCCTTGCTGCAGATCACTCTGAATCAAAGATCTTGCTGGTGATTTGCCCATGTTTTTGGGGCCAAATCCAGAAGAGCTCACCTTGATTTGCTGAAGAAATTGTGTTTGGCTTCTCCATTCTGACTCTCAAATATTAATAATGTGATGCAAAAGCCATTTAAATCATCAGTGGCTGCTCTCTGTTGGCTAATGAGATCTGTTCCTCACTGTGACTGTCCTCAGAGATCTCCTCTCTCTTTACTCCCATCACATGGGACTAAGCCTTCTCTTTCCTGAATGAGTCCATTGTTTTCCAGCTATCCTGCCTATTTTCTCTCCACCCCTCACCCATTCAGTCCAGGACTGCAGGTGAAGAAGGCCTGAGGCTGGGCAGGGTGATTCCAAGTCTTAACAGCTCTCTTCATTTCCATCCAAGTCTAGAAGGAAAAAGAGATTCCAGCATTTAGCTGGAATAACAGTTACTACTGTATATGTGGGATTTGTATGTGAAGACCCAAGAAATCTGAGTAGATGGGTATTTAGATCAAATGATTTTCACTGTGTTCAACCACAATGTCAACTGTTTTGAATGCATATTGGATCATAGTGTGATTTACTTGAAAACTCTTGAAGCATCCTAGCTACAAAGAGATCTTTACATTCCCTCCCCTCTTTTCCCCAGGAATTATTTAGTGCTAAATGTCTCAGCAGCTTAATAGAATCCTCCATACCATAAAACTTCATAGGGTGGTACTGTAAAATATCAAAATGCCAGTATATATTTTCTATTTATATTTAATATTTAACAAGATTCTTTTCCTCAATTATTTAGATCACATCCGATGTTCCCTTGAAACAAATGTAAAGTTTTACATGGATTTCAACAAAGTACACTGTTGTACAAACATGTTTGTGTTCTGACACTGCTGAATAGTGGAAAAATTTCAGACAAACTTCCAAATGAAAATTCAAGGGATTTTTCATGTGCTAAATCAGATAAAAGTAGTAGAAATTACAAAGAGGAACTGGAGATGTTTTATTAATATTTTGGCTTTTCTTCACCAGTAATGTTTTACTAGTTTTCTTTTTTTCTTTCATCAAGCATTACTCTGTATATATTATTTTTCTTTTGTAGTTTCATTGACAGCTCTTAAAATTAAAAAGGAAAATTTAATCTGGGCATGTGTACACCGGGAATTTTAGGTCACAGACTTTGAAACTCAGAATATTTTACCCTTTGCAAATAATTTCTTTATGTGGGAATAAACCTATGACTTTTCTGTAACAGAAAGCAGTAAAAAGAAAGGCTGGAAGGAGAAAGGAGACAGATATTTAGGTCTTCTCAGGCAGGAAAGAAGAGCTTGGGTAGCATGAAGGGTATGAAAAATGCAGCTTTTTCTGCTGCTGCCCTCCAAGGTGTCTGTAGGACATACATGGCATTGCTTCTCCCTCCTGAGCACCCTGGAATCTGCTGTTCCCACCAGCTCTGAGCCTCTCTGGGGCCCTGTGCTGCTCCACTGCTCTGCAGCTCCTGTGGAAAAGGGCTGGATAATGAATGTGGGTCCTCACTCACTTGCCTTTTTCACTGGGTGCATTCAAAACCCAGCAGGTGGCAATAGCAAAAGGATTCTGTAAGCCTCAGTTTTCTCCAAAATCTGCTCTCATCGCTGACACTTCAGTGGTTGTTATTCTGTCCTTCCCCAAGGTGATAAAATCTACTGAAATCATTGCTAATCCTATGAGGTCTTTGCATTAATTACATAAATAAACCCCAGGTTGATTGACTGCCCTTATTTCTTTGATAATAAGCAACAGGGAATAGGGTTATCATGGTAATGGCACCCTGTGGTGTTAGATGATTATGTCATATGAGTTCCTTGATTTCCAGGAGAAAAACATCCAGAAACCCCTCCCTGTGTTCCCTACTTTGGGGTTTTGCTGCAACAGAAGGTCCCTGGCTTTGATCCCGGGGTCTTGCTCCCCATGTTTTAGTATTCCCCTTTACAGTACTAGCATACTTCATGTACAAGCATGCTTGTGTTCCTTCTGTTTTTCAACAGTTTGTGTCCTGTTTATTTTGTGCTGCTTTATTCCTCTGTTCACAAATTTAGTGGCAAATTCAACTCAATAGGAAAGAGTAATCCAAGACCTTAAAAACACATGGCACTTGAACTTTTTAGTTTATTAAAGGAGAATTTTTACACTCAATTAGTTCAGTATTCATAAACTGAAGCTTGATGTTTACTTATTATTATGCACTTTTATTTATTATTCTGATTTATATATATATATATATATATAATATAGTTCCACTATGTCACATCTTGATCAGCAGACACTTTAACTTGTTACAGGTGAACTTGCCTCTTGCAAATATTCTGGGAATATACTTTTTGAACACTAGTAAGTCTGATCTCTGTTCAGCACTGGGTGGGAGAACTGCAGCGGGGAAGATTCCTCCCACTTCTCCGTTTACAGCAAATATTATCCAGGGCAGCCCCTTATTTCTTCTGGCTGCCAAAGAAAGCCATAAACAGGGATCTTCCCTGTGAGACTTGCTCCCAGTGCCCAGGGCCAGGTGCAGTGCAGGTCTCCACAGTCAGTGTGAAGCCTGACCTTGAGACAGCAAAGGCCTGAGTGTTTCTGTCACCATTATTCCTTCTGCTGCCCTGCAGGGTGAGGCAGACAAGGCCCAGGCCCTCACTATTTTTACTTTCTTCCCTGCACTCCTTTGCAGCTCTCAAGAGCAGAGTTTAATGGCAATCTTTATAACCCTTGTCAAAACTCATAATTTTAAAACAATAGGAGAAGAATTATCAGGGGAATAGATGTCTGGCATGGGGCAATTTTACTTCCTAGCTAGAAGAAGAATCCAGGACATTTAAAAATATAAACCAATTTCTACCGGTTATTTTTCACTCTAAGACAGTGAGGCAGCTTGTAAAGCCCATCAAATGCCTGATGTGAGCTCTAATGAGTTTTAACCTTGCTTTTTGCACAAAAAGCTTTGCAGACTTCCTGTGCTCATTGAAAAATGTGGTATTTACTGATGCACAGACTGTTTCAAAACCACTCTATAAAATCCCTGTGGACACAGGCACTGCTAATATTCATGCGCTAGCATTTGAATCCTCCTGGAAATGCAGTTTTTCACTCCTTTTTTTTTGCTTCCTACTATATCCAAGAGGTGAGTTAAGCTGGGACTGCATCAACATGAGGCTTCCACTGTGAAGATGTTGATTTTTTTCATAGTGGTCCACAGTTTTCTTGTGTCCTCAGAATTCAGATGAGAGGGAGCTGCTTTACTCCCCTTGATCAGGTATTCTGGAGAGATGGACTAAAGCACAAATGTCACAGGTTGAAAACGCAGACAGATTTAGTCCTCGCTGACAGCTTGGGTACACAGTGTAATACTGGTTGAAGACACTGACTAGAATGGTGCTGCTGAGCAGTGTTTGGGAAGTCACCCTTCCAGCAGTCCCAGTGATAAACCTCAGGACTAAAGTAACATCCAGTGTGAGAAGTTTTTGTTAAGGAGCTGAATGTGGGAGGTGTCTCCATGAGCTGTGTCCAAGCTGTGCCCTTGTCACAGGTCATTTCACAGGTAATAGTTCTGTGGGTTTACACAGCGTTGGTAAATATCACACAGTAATGAATGCTGAGTGTAATGGGTACAAACACACCCAACTAATGCAGGAAAAGCTGTTCCCTATTCCCAGGAGCCTGGTTTCAAGAAGGCAATTCAGCTTTTCCTCCTGCTGGAGGCAAACACTTTCCACATGTGACATACATGCAGGAGGGGGTTGTCTGAGGAGAGATAAAAACAGTTTGGAAGGAAGGTGAATCCTGGTCAGAGATTCACAGATTCACAGATATTAGGGGTTGGAAGGGACCTAGAAGATCATCTAGTCCAATCCCCCTGCCTGAGCAGGGTCACCTAGACCAAGTCACCCAGGAACAGATCCAGGCGGGTCTTGAGTGTCTCCAGAGATGGAGACTCAATGGATGGAGGGAGATGCTAGAGGAGCACTGGAGTGTTGTGTGTTCATATGTGTGACTGCTGTCAAGGGGATTGTTAATAAATACAGATTGTGCTTTGCTTTCTGGCTAAATAACTTCCTCAAAGTGAGAGGGCATCTTCCTCCAGCTGCAGGGAGATGGTGGAGGTAGGATGGGGCCAAGTCAGGCATGGACTGAGGTGGTGATGGAAAGAGGAAAGAACATTTATCTCAAACAAATGCCTTTAACACCTCTCAATAGAGAGAGGCACTTTTAACACTTGTAGATGATGACCATTCAAACTGATACCTGATGAGATAGTTCCTCTCTTTGACAGGCATGAGGAACTTTGCCCCATCTGTTTGTCTCTGCTGCAGCCTTGATAATGCCCATTTCTAGATTGCAAAGTGCTCATAATCAGCTCATCTCTCAACTGTGACAGACCAGTTCACTTGGTTTCTCAGCCCTGCTGTCCTTCAATGTGCCAGCATTATTTACATAGCTGTGATGGCAGATTTCAGTTCCAGCATAGAAGGATGCCAATGTTTAATTCTTTATATTTTTTGTTTTGATTTGTTGTCATGAACTCCTCATTCCCCGTAGAACTTCCTGCATTTTGGCCATCTGGCCATTTGTCTTCATCTTTGCCTCTGCTAAATTAGACATGGAGATGAGGAGCAAACACCTGAACTAAGGAATACTGACCAGAATTTTTATAGTGTCCAAGTAAGACAGTGGCAAACTGAGCTCCCCTGTACGCCTGCCTGCTCGGTTGTTACGCACACATATATACACACAGATATATTTATATTAAAAAGTCTTATGCAGCCTTAGCAAGCTTTTCCCCTCTTCAACCTGTTCCCCTTCTATTTTGGGTGCATCAGCACAAGCCATCCTGCCAAGAGCTCTCTCTTTTCCTGAGTTAATACGGAGCAGGCTATGCAGAGACGTGTGGAAATAACCAGCAGAGACCTTGTAAATGCAGGTCAGCTCAGGCTGGTGATACATACATTTTCTTTTTTGTTTTCTGTGTGCTTACATAGACATTACTGACCAGAATAGGAAAGGTTGTTGTGCAGGAATAAATAAACTCCCAGCTGCCTGTTTGTGCAGTCTTGGCTGTGTCAGTAAGGAAAGAAGCAGGAATTGGACACGCTTCCTCAGCAGGTGTTGCTCTGAGTGTGCACAGCACAGACTTTCCCCAGTAAAACTAGGCTGGGATTGGTTTCCTTCTAAGATCCAGGGTCTGCCTTTCTGGGACTCACTGTCTACTCACAGGAGGAGTGGGGGGACCAATTCCAGGTCCAGTTAATTGGTATTAACAATTCATCTTAGATGCTGTAGTTTTGTGTCTTGGCAAGGGGAGTCAATCGTGTGCTCGCTGGGACTACTCTCCATGTCTCCAGCTGTCACAAATTCACTTTCAAGATCATATTGAATCCTCAGTGTTGTGACAGAGGCTGGGTGGAAACTCCAGTGTCAGCTGAGACGTGGAGCACCGTGGTGTCTGATCAGAACTCCAGCACTCTGCCCCCACTCTGCTATTTCTGAGCTGCATTAATAATGGAATAGAACTTAAAATAATGCTCAGGACAAAGCCCTCAGGAGCTGTGGGTGGTGCAGGTTGTGACTGGGCTGGCTCCTGCACAGGCTGGAGGGGTGTAGAGGAGCCTGTTTTCAGCCCTGGGGCTGTTCCAGTCCCATTGTGTAGGGATTAACAGAAGCAGTAAGACACTGCCCCCCCCTTGCTGTGCTGCTGGTGGGCTGGGAACAGGATGGAGCCCCCCTGCACCTCCTGCTAACCCCTGCTGCAGCTCCCGTGAAGGAGATGGCATTTACCTGCTGCTCACAGGCCCCAAGGAGGTTGAATTTACTAATTATTATCATTTGGGGCTTTGAATTGTGTAATCATTTATTAATATAAAGCATTTTTGAAAATTCAGATGTTTGAACTTTATAAATGCTAATGTGTAAAGCATCAATTACAAGAACAAGTATAGCATTAAAATTTCTTCAGCTAGGGAAAAAAAAGTAGTGTTCTCATCTGCTCTTGTGTTTTTATTACTTGTAGCAGTCATCACTTCTTTTACTTTATTTTTCATGCTAAATATTTTACTTATTACATGAACACTATGATTCTATTTCCTTTTGAGAGGGAGATTTTTTTTCCTCAGTCAGCAAGAAATGAGAGCTATGTGATGTTTATGCAAAGGATTACAGAGAATAAAGAGATGGAGAAAAATCAGCACCATAATAACCAGTAAGAAAGTCAGCCACGAGGCTTACCATTACCAATAACATTTTATCATCTATATAAAAGTGCATCTGTGTCTCTTGGGTCCAATCCAATGCACTTTTGCTCTTTATTAGTTCCGTTGATGTCAGAGGGGCTTAACTCTAGCTGTTGAAAATAAAGTAAGAATTATAACTTACTGTTTCCAGAGTCTCCATCAATTCTATATATCCTTGGGCAACTTTGATATGTTGAGATGTCTGGAAGACCAGTAAGAAACCTTTGTTTCCACTGCTGGCTACTCTGCAGCCTATGCAAACTGTATGTAAGGACTCGTGTTGAGTAGCTCTTCTGTCCTGTTGCTTTACCTTTGACTACTTGTAATATTATAGATTTATTCTGGATATGAGTGCAAGTTGCAAGACAAGATATTGATCCAGATTACCTGGCAATAGAATGATAATTGCTTTGCTTTAAAATGAAGTGACCATACTCATTTCAGAATCTATAGTATTTAATAATTTCTAGTAGTATCTCATGATACAAAACAGAAGAGACTCCACACCTAATTACCCTCCCAGAAACAATACTTCATGTTGTATTTCACCAACAAATGACAGTCAGGAAAGCTCTTCTTATTTACCAGAAGGGCATCTGATTTGAATAAATGTAGGTGGGGAAGAAAAGTTAGATGTACCTTCTGAGTGATTTGTAGATATTTAATATAAAGAGAAACTGGTTTTGCTTTGGTTCATATAAACATGCTTCTGCTTTGTGCTAAACTAATAAAGTAACTAAGTAGCTAATAAAGTAGATACACTCTATAGTTTTTTATGAATACAAATGCAATACAAAAGCAATAGTCTTAGGTAAATAATGGGATTTTCTCTCCATTACCATATTTAACAAGAAGGGGGAAAATAAATAAGCACTGCTTCAGGTACTGCCTTGCTGTGTTTTGCTGGAAATGGAGCCTGATGCATTTTTCTGCTTTCAAAGATTAAATTCCCTGTGGCACACAAACTGCATCTTTTCTGAATTGTGAACTAATTTGCATTTTTAAAAACATCTGTTTATGAATATCTTTCTGATAATAATTACTATTTGCAAAGTTTTAATCGGGAGAGTGAAATTTTAAACGAAGAATACTGGAAGGAACAGATTTTTACCTTCTGGTCATTATTGCCACAATTTATTCTTCTGCAGTCTGCCAGTTTGGGGTTGGTTTTTTTCTTCCCCCTACTTATTTTATCCCCGTTTTCAGACCATTTCTTCTCTTAATTTGTATGTTTTTTCACCTCTTCCTGGGGGCATGAAAAAAACAAGAACGAAGCTACTGTTTTACTTGGTAAACAAGGCCCTTGCTTGAGAAGGGATGAGAGGAAGGATTTACTGAGGGGTTTTTGCTTTCAAAAAGATGGATGCTGTCATCAACTCGGAGGAACACAGGTGCCTGATGTGAGTGGGAGACACAACACAGGCATGTGCTGAGTAAGGAATTGCCACCAGTACTGTAGCAGGTTACAATAAATAGGGTCAGAACCCTCCTGACCAGGTCAGTAGCTTTAAATGAGAAAAGCCAGGTCTGATGGCCATGCAGAGCTTCAACAAGACCAACAGCTGGCTTGTCTCTCAACAAAACAATAACCAAGCACCTTGAAGTGTTTTTCTTCACCATGTGCTGAGGAGGACTTTACAAAAGATGCCCTGAGCCAGCTTGGCACAAGAAGTGGAAAATCTCATTAGATTTTAACACCTCAAAGGAGCTGTGCTTTTCACAGTACAACCATTTTGTTCTCAGACCCTCCAGCATCTTAATCAATTAAGCACCTTAGTCCTGACACTGATTCATACAAAGGTTACTTTAAAGTGTTTGTGCAGTGCAGAAAACATACCTTTAAAGTCAATGTAAAGGGATTTTTGTCTCCATGAGAATCAGTCCCAGCGTTATCCTGTGACACTGCCTTCATCTGCTGCTCATTTTTCAGTTTTGCAGACATTGGACCTGAGATTTCTGCAAGTGGCAGTAAGAAAAACAGGAGGAAAAGTCTTTAGCTTTTTTATCTCTGACGGGAGGAAAGCTGCCTTTATCATAATCCTCCTCACCCCCAATAAGTTGCTAATAGTGGCTAATTAACTTAAATAAGGTACAGAAGCAGCTCAGTTGTTTAACTGAGAAAAACTTGTTACTGCTCTGGCCTCTTTGCGCAGAGTCTTTGAGTTGGCTACGTGGAGCTGGATGATGTGGGTACAAGCTGGAAAATGCTAGAAAATAGAGATGAGTTCAGTCCTCTGTTCACCTCCTCTTTTTGCACATGATAATTCTCATTTCTGCTGGTCTTTATACACTGGTATAGCTCACTGGAGCTGAAACCTCTCCACTGCTGCAGAAACCTCTCCATTTATTCTAGTTAAAACACCCCCCACAGAATGTCGTTGGGTGGCCCAAAGAATCTATTCCCAGTGCCCCTGTAACTCTATTTCGTAGCTTGAGTATGAATTAACTTGGAGTAAAGCTCTTGAGACAGACAATCCCTTCATGACAGTGGTGAAGGAAGGTGCTGTAGTGCTGAGCTATTGTGTTTTCATGGGATTTTTGGCTATTAGGAAAACTTCTGTGCTGTTAATTTTTTCATCATGCTCTGTGGATAGCTGTTGAATACCCTTTGGTACTTCATTAATATCAAAATTGTGTGATTTTTCTTTTTCTTCTGGTCACAGCTGTTGGGTAAAATGTTTTGTTTTCTTTTTAGTTATTTTTTTTTTAGCTTCTAGAAAAAAACAGGCTTAAAAGAAAGTATATTTTAGTCAGAGAAGAAAGGAAGAGTTTTGGTTTGCCTTTTCACATGCAAGAATGGATTTCAAGGTTGTGGACATTGGCCTTGGAAGCTTTTAAGTTAAAAAAATAATTCAGAATTAGAGGTGGTCAAGAATTTTCTTTCACAGTGATTGTATAATGGGAAATACACATTCCTGTATGTTTATTCTTTCTTTTTTTTGCAGTGAGGAAATCTCACTTGAACTGAAATGTGAACTCAATGATCTTAAAGGTCCTTTCCAACCTAAGCAATTCTGTGATTCTATTATTTCTCCTACTCCATATAGTGAAATAATTTTGATTATGCATTTATTTGCAACCACCTGGATGCTGGGGGGATATAACATGGGAATTAAAATTGAAGAGCATATTTGATTCCTTTTTCTTCTTCAGTGGACCAGAATCTTGATACTAACTTTTGAAATGAACCCCACTTTCTGCCAGTAGCACAGGCTGTTTTCTGGACTGCTTGGAGTGCTCTGGGGCTGCAGCAGGCTGGATTTGGGAGGAAGCAATTTTAGAATTTCCACACTTAACATGGTCCAGAAACCCTGCAGAAAATGTTGATTGCTTCAGCGTTTATTTCTAATCTAAGAAAGAAATACCAAAATATTGGCATTTTTGTTGGAAACTGGGAAGTAGCTCTTTTGCATTAGGAGAGGAAGAGCAGTCACACCAGAACCCCCTGTGACAGGGGTCGTTCCTTGTAGCTGTTGTCTCCCAGCCACTTC
Source organism: Ceyx melanurus (assembly GCA_024611195.1). Lineage (NCBI taxonomy): Eukaryota > Metazoa > Chordata > Aves > Coraciiformes > Alcedinidae > Ceyx > Ceyx melanurus. The sequence continues at coordinate 207,716 of JANHGL010013661.1, forward strand.
ACAGATGATGCTGTTTGTCTGCAGACAAGAATTACTTGAAAAACTCAGCAGCATTATCACTCTTATTTCCTCTTACTTGTGTTTTGTGTTTCTTGGTGTGAGCATCACTAAGTTGCCTGCTTGCCTTTTTTCCTGGTTACTGCAGCTGTGATAGCAGAAAGCCCCAGGCTAAGCACTGCTAACTGCAAGAACACTTTTAAACTGCCCCAGGAGTAGACAGGTGCTCAACATGGTATGTCTGTATGTCAGCCCCTCCTCAGACTTTCTGTTGTTTTCTCTGCTTCTTCTAGAGCAGAGTTTCACTCTTGGCAGCCTTTCTCTGCAATCTAACACACCATCTTTCAGCTCCCCTTGTCCCAAGACAACGGGGAGCCCTGTCAGCACTGGTGGAATCAAGCAATTCTAGAGAAAGAAAGAAACCCCCTGACAATAGAAAGAAGATCTAGCAGGAGAAATGATGTGAGATTGTGTGGAAAGAGGAGGAGGAGCCTGAAGAGAAAAGATAAAGGCAGAAGAAGAGACAGGATCAAAAGGGTTGGGAGATGAAAAGCCAGAGCAGAACCATGGAGGAGAGAGCGAGGGAAATATTGCAGCAGCACCAAAGGGCTTAGAGACTAAAAAATGTTGAGTGTTGGTACATTCAGAAATCAACTTCATTTATCTGTGCATGGAGCACTATGTCCAAATTTAGTTTTAGCATCTACATAATGGCAAAGCAACCGCCTTCTCCATTAATTGAATGCAAAGTGTCAAGGTTGACGCTGAGACTTTGCCCTGTACAGTGGCAGGTGTCTCATCTTCTTTGAGGAAAAAAGACAATATTTTCCTTTGCTAGGTCTGCACTTGCATTCTGAAGCAGAAATAATGCAGAAGCAGACATACAAGCTGTGCCACACACGACCTGCAGTCAATTCCTGCCCGCTCACATTTGTCCAAGAAAAGATAAATACTCCTTTGAAAGCAACAGGCAGATTGGGTGTCTGCCTTTTCACATTACCTTGAAGATTAAGAAGATAAGCCGTGGTTTATTTTTTGTCTTTTAAGGTGCCATTTAACTTTCCCAAGCAGCTGATTGCACAGTAGGAATGGGAGGACAGGAGGGTGCTTTTTGTCTTATCTCCCTGATTTATTGCTGAATTCTCAAGCCATTGGATTCGGCCACCTGAAACCTTCACTCATCTCACCAGCACTAAAGAGAAAAGTGCTTCTGGTTTAGATTTATTCTAAGAAATAT